>DF246151.1:0-12254 GCA_000507305.1 Breviolum minutum Mf 1.05b.01
TAAGTTCTTATAACTTCACCTTCCCAGCATAGAACTTATAAGTCACTTATCAATGTTATAACCCATGTTATACAGGTTATAACCAGGGTTATAACCTATGGTATAACCACCATAACTTCCAACCTGACTAAAGTATCCCTTTGGCCGTGTTGGTTGACTTCGTACTGCATGTGTACAAACGTTGAGTTTCACACATCATACGTATGCACGTACTTTTCCACAGCACTCCCCGTAACTGTTTTAAACACTTCCGGGTAGCTTAGGATATAGCCATGGCACTTCACTTTGTTTCATATCGTTTTTGTGGTTTGGTGAACTTCGCTTTGCTGGTGGAAACTTCAGCTGAAAGAAAACCTTGAGAAGCTTAGACGCCGAACTACCGTTTTCACTTCAACGGATATCCAACTTCGTACTCTGAATTTCGTTTTTTTGGTCACTTCATTGCCATGGACCCATGGACTTCGAACTGACTGACTTTTTGTTCACTGCAACTTCATACCGGGTGCCATTTCTGGCAAATGTGGTGAACTTGCACTTCATGTTTTTTTCGACTTTGGTTTTCTCCGGAATCCTTGAGGGCAAACTTCATCAATGTCACTTCCTTTCTACGAAAGGTTTGCGGACCTTACTTGGTTCACACAGCAGCAGGGAGAATACTTGCAGTTGGAGATACTTCGAAATCTTCAAGAACTTGAGGACCGGTGAAACAACTTCAATACTGCATTGCGAGATCTTGAGCTCTGATTGACAGAGTTGAAGAACAGATCCGGGGTATAGGACTTCAACTTGGTAGAGCACAAGAGGAACTTCTACCAGATAGAAGGTACAACTGGACTGAACTTTTAGCCGTGTGGATTTTTAGCATACTTCGCTCTTTTCAGTTGGTAAAGGCACTTCGTTTGAGACTTCTTGCTTTTGTCAAGAGAAACTTCTGCAAGATTTGGCTACTTCTGAAAGCATTGGTGACTTGGTTGAGGAGACCAGCAGAAGGTTGAACTTCAGGATGAACCATCCGATGTTTTCAACTTCGTGTGTGGACAATTCACTTCTACTTTCTGATGTGAAGAAAGCTGATGGAAACTTACTGGAGAATTTCGCACAGCAGAAGTACTTTGGTACGTCAGTGACTTGAACTTTGGAAGGTGATGATGTAAAACTTCACTTCGTTTTTGTGCATGAGAGAAGGCTGACTTTTCATGTTCACTTGTGTCACTTTGCAGTTCAAAGTCTGAAGATTCACTTCAGATATTTTGCACAGATGTTTGTGTCATTGCAGCTCTGAACCTTTGAATGGAACTTCATTGAGCGCAGATTTCAAGCACAGTGATTTGAAACTTCCAATGCAGCTTGGGTACTACATCTTTGAGCGCAACTTTGAAGGAAGACATCAACTCCTTTCTCAACTTTTCTGCATTGACGTAAGTTGCAGGTTGATGTACAGGCAAACTTCATTTGCTAAGATTTGCAGCTTCAGAATTCGTTTCAAGTTTTCTTGCACCACTTTTCTTGGTTTGATTTGAGTATACTCACACAACGTTTGATATGCTGTTGAACTTCACAGCATCAACAATAGCCACTTCTGGGATCAACTTTCTATCCCTGTGGATTGAGAACTTCAAGAATTCATGTTCCAAATTTTTGAATTTCTCGTAATTAGTTTGGTTGGTGAAGAGACTTCGTGTCCACACTCCGTCACTTCAAGGGAGCGTGTCAAGATACATGCACACTTCCCTCATGGGTGTGGTACTCACTTCACCGTACATACCTACTTCTACACTTTGGCTCAAGGAGTAAAAGGGTGCACCAGGGTAGAGAGTAAACTTCACGTGTTGACTTCAGGGTTTGAGTGCTGTTAGTGTACTTCGTGTTTGTTTACTTGTCAAAGCTACTTACTTTTCGTATGTTGTTGTTGTTGTTGCTGTTGCTCCCGGTCAAATATTTTGGACCAAAAACATCAAGCAAACACTGTATTTAGCACCATTTTTATGCCTTTAGAAGAAAAAACACTGGTCTTTACGACGTTTTTGCAGCGTCAAGGACGAAAATCGTCCAAAAACATTGCTATTTACACTGTTTTGAAGCGAATGGATAGAAAACGCTGTGTTTTGCGATGTTTTTTCAACAAGGGGCTTTAAATGTACCGCAAATACCACGGTTTTCTTCATTTTTTGGCTTTCAGGTCTCAAAGCAAACCAACCAAAACCACTGATATTTACAGTGTTTTGACAAGACAGCAAGCAAAAAAACACGATGTTTTCGAGCAATTCTTCACACTTTTTCAGCCCATGCTCCTCCGTTCAAAAAACGCTTGTTTTTTTTCTTTTTTTTGCCACCGCTCATCCGGACTCAAGAATGCGTTAAGTGAGGGACACGTGTTTTTGGTGAGTTGGCTGCGTTTCATGGGGGCGCATCCCATAGCGGCCATAGCGGCCATTTTTCCCCAACAGCAATAAGCTTTGGGGTCTAGTCAAGGCTTCGGGGCAGAATTACTTTCGGACTCTCTCTGGTTCTGGGGCAGATCGGTCTTGGGTTGCCAAAAGGTTCCGCGGAAGGTTCCACCTAGGTTCCACATTTGTCTCTCAAATGGCCGGAGGGTTCTGCCAACTGTTCTTTACATTTGTCTCCCAGTCTCGTTCTGGGGTCAAAGTTGCATGAGTATCATGAGTTGATGACGTGTCTCATCCATACACCTCCAATCCACAGAAAACGACTCACCATGTCGTTGCTGTTGGGGTATTCTCTGGGTTTATTTGGATTTTATAGGGATCAGATTTGCGGAGGGCGAGAACCCATCTTGTTGGCTGTTAGAGACTTAGAGACCTCTATATACACCTTTTCTAAAGGCCTCAAGCTTGTAGCGCACCCAAAAAACAACAGTTTACAATGTTTACATATGTTTACAGTTCCCGCAGCGTAAACCGCACCCTTTCCAAAATATGTGGGACCCTCATGGTTATCCCGCTAGGTCTTGAAGCAAACTTGAAAAGTTCACCGTTCCTAAGTAGTTGACGAAGGAATGGGCTCTCAATGCGCTGTTTGGAGACATTGGTTGAGGGGCAGGTTGTATGCAGTTGAGAGAACGGCCACCGTGCCACAAGCTGAGGTGACGTCATTGCATTCAATGCCACTGACAAAATAGCAGCGATTGACTTGGATTTGACTCATGCGTCTGGGAACATCTCTATTTTCAGCAGCACTGAGTTCCTTGAGACCCTGCAGCTAGCGTCAACGCAGGTGTTTGGAGACATAAAGGCGGGCAAAACGATTGCCCAAGCTTTTTGTATCTTTTTGTTATGCACTAGAAATGGTCTTAATCTTGCGTTAGGATGATTGGGGTAGCGTTGCATTGTTGAATAACATCATGATGTTTTGGCGCCAGTACTGGTACTGCTACTACTGCTGCTGCTGCTGCTGCTGCTGCTGCTGCTGCTGCTACCCCTACTCCTTCAGCTAGCACTACAACTTTGCCCTCCTACTATATATGTAAAAGGCTTCTAGAACTTCCAGTTCCATTTTTGTTGGGACGTCTCAGAGATATTTGGTGTGCGAGATGCATTGCAGGGTGGAAAGGGTCTCCTGATTCTTCGCCACATTTTATCTTGTCATTTCTAGGAAACTTCTGCCCTTGGCTAGCCTGCGCACCATACTTGAAGTTTTGAACCCTGAAGAAGCCCTATAGAGCGCCTTGCGTTGCGAGATGCGGCTGAGCAGACAATTGTGGGGTTCCGGAACAGGTCCCACCAGGCGTTGCAGAACAGGAAGCAATTTTGCTAGGCAGTTAAACAGCAACTGATGCAACAGGTTCAAGCCCCGGAGTAGCCGAACAGCACTTTATCGCGAAAGCAAGCGTTTGCTCCACTAATGCACCAGGCGTGGCTTGGCTACCGCCCTCCCCACACGCCTCCTTGGATAGCAGAACCCTGAGGTGTTTGAAGCTACCAAAGACCTCGAGTATCTTGACCTTTCCTCAACCAAAGTGAAGGGGGATATTCAAGTCTTCAAGTCAACAAACAAGCTGGAAGGATTGTACCTCTCTGCCACTGAGATATTTGGAGACATTGCTGCTTTAACCAATGCCAGCACCCTGGAAGCCTTATACCTCGGGCAAACCAATGTTTCTGGGAACATCTCCGCTCTTTGGGCTGCCGACATGCTCAAAGAAGTACAGTTGGCCTCAACACGTGTCTATGGAGACATTGACGTTTTTGACGGGAAAGGGTTCCTGAAGAAGGTGCTTTGCTCTTCTACATCGATCAAAGGCAATGTGACAGTCTTTGAGAACAAGATGGGCTTGGAAATGATTGACTTGTCCTTGACAAATGTCACTGGGGACATTGCAGTCTTCCAAAACAAGATGATTATTAGTCTAGTTTTGGCATCAACTCTGGTCTTTGGTGACATTGGAAGCCTGGTGCCAGCATGGGCGGAGAAAAAAAACTTCTTTGCGATCATTGACTTGTCAAGGACAAAAATCCTCGGCAACATTTGGGTATTCCAAAATGCCAATGGCTTGTTAGAGCTGTATTTGGCAGATACACAAGTTGCAGGAGCCTTGGCAGTTGAAGCTACTAGTTAGTACTACCCTGTTTTCCAAACAGTGACGAGTTTTCACGAATGGGTAGCAAAGGTTTGCGGCCTCATGTTTTGGTGTTCATAGCTCCGGAGAGATGGCGCTGGAGAAACATCTTTCTGTTTGGTACGGGTTTTTCTTCATTCCCATGTTTGCATAATGTCTGTTGCAATGTGGTTCGTGGGCATTACCAGGATAGGGATTTCTTTGTTTTCTGGGAAGGTGGGGCAAATGGTTGGGTTCCGGGTTTGTTTTGGTGGAGGGTTGCTGGGTGGTCCCGGTGAGTTCGGGGTGGGTTGGAAGAAGCTTCTGGGGCAAGTTCCAGGGCCGGCTGTGAGGAGGATTGTGGGAAGGTTCTGGATTGGGTTTGGGGACTACCAAGTCTTTGTGGAGAGGAAGGCTCCAGATAAAGTCGCTCACTGATTGTTTTCGTTTCCAACATAGTGCTCTCACCCGAGCTTATCTATTTTTTCGGAGATTTGGGGCTTAGGGGATGTGTAATTTTTTTAGATGGTGGCCCACTGTTATATTTTCAGACACTTTGATTGGTTGAGCTGTGAGAAAACAGGTTATGTTTGGTGGTTGCCCATGACTTATACTTACCTTAGCGTCATCACAATCATGCAAAACTATCAAAAAGCCAACACATGCAACAATATGTGTGCAATATATCAATATGCAATGTTATATCAATATGATAATGTATCTATTATTGTAATATGTATGTATATATATTATCATGTATGCATACTATAATAATTCAATATTAGAATGTATGGATACTATATGTATAGTCCTTATAAATAATGTCTATATATGTTAAACATAAATGTAAATGTATATATTTATGTATAATATTTTTTATATTACAATATATTTAACATATTACATACTTTGGAGTGGTCGCTGCTCTGCTCCACTTCCTTGCAAGGAAGCGTTGACGGCATTTTGAAGTGGGGAGACATCCGCGTCGTTGACTTGTCAAGAACGCAAGTCACGGGAGAACTTCGAAAGAGTCGCCGGACAGCTATTCATTGGCAAAAGTTTTGCGGGGCTTTGTCTGCACAATTCATCCATCATGCAATCCTTGGATTCATTATGATTTTGACTCAGCTTGCGTTGGATCCCAATTGGTGGGCACTTGGTCATCATTGATTTCTGCAGGAATGCGTCCTCACTCTATGCTGGAATCTAGTAAAATGCAAGGGCTTAAATAGGAGCAACTAAGTGGAACACGTGATCCTACTGTGAGTGACGGTCCTCAGCAAGAATTGTCCAGTAACTGTCACTTGAGAATCCAAATCCTTTGGAGTAAGCTATGTCAGTCAAGGCTGGCGTGGTTGCTGTCAGCGCTTGCAAGTGTTGAAATTATCAGACTCTTGGCCTGAGTTCGGGTGAAGCTGAAAAAGTTACAATACACATTCAGTGTCAACAGTCCTGTTTGAAGCACCAGAAATTGTTGATTGTAGTCCGGTGCTTGTTTGGCAGGAACTGAAGGCTTGTTCAAAAATTTGTGAATGTAAACCTGAGATTTGGGGTCTGAGGAGAGTCGAGTGCACTTTGTTCCACAGGGAGACGATCTGATTGAATTGATGGATTTGAAGCAAATGGATGATCGGGGCTACGACTACAAGAAGGGGATCGACGACTTGCTGCCTGCATTAACGAGCCTGGAGGCAAAGCGGATCTAAGTGGAGGTTCAAGTCAGATGATTTGAGGAGTCAGATCGGTGGCAGAGTTGGAACCTTTTTTGAAAAGTAGCAAAACCGCTGCAACTTTCATGTGGGTAATCCACAAGCAGTTTGTGCCTTGTAGGTGTCTGGGTGCCAGCTGAACGCGCCTGTGCAGAACTTGATATTGCCGCTGGCAGCCTGTGAGCATTTGGGAACCATCAAGGCTGCAAACTGTGGACTCACAGGCGAGCTGCCCAGTCTTGATCCAATGCCGCCAACTACAGTAGATAGGGAAGTGCGCCTGGGCACACGAAGCTATTTGGCCAGTTCCTTAGAAACTTTGGACCTTTCAGGCGGGGCTCCGGTGGTGTTTTCACCGGCTGAAGGTGGAGATCATGGTCATTCAAAGGAAGTAGATTCCCATCGTGTAGAGGGATGCCACTCTTTTTGAAAAGTGATGTAAATTTGGTGCTTCAAAAGATTTTCATGAGGCATTTTGAACCAATTGCTTTGTGGTGTATTCTGTATTAATTATGGCGTTTCATCTCAAAATAAGTCTTCAGATCAACCCAAAATCATATTGCAGAAGCCGGGCCAGGCAACAATCTCAGCTACATTGCAGCTGTTCCACCTGCATGCCGGAACCTCAACTTGAAAGGTGCCTTGGACCATGCGGCTCCAGTCGGTTTATATAGTCGTTTGTTTTTGCCAGCCATGCTGAGTATGGTTGCTGTTTGCATCCCGAGCTGCAGGCAACCGACAGCCATTGCGCTTAGCTGAAGCCGAATTGTCCAAAGCAGTGCAGCGCAACGTCCTCATCGACCTTCGATCCACCCAGCTCCACACAGATACCACAAGGGAAGCCAAGGAGCTGCACGGGAGTTTTGAGCAGCAGCAGCCCGGGGTGGAACTCTCAAGAGTCTATGGTTTAGAATTGCTAACACAACACGAAGTCCCTACCAGCACTCAACCCGTTTAGTATCACTCAAGCAAAGCAACACTCACCAAGTCTTTTTGTATCCAAGTACGTGACTATGGTGAAGTCGCGACACAAGTGGGAAGTGTG
The DNA here is from genome assembly GCA_000507305.1 of Breviolum minutum Mf 1.05b.01. NCBI lineage: Eukaryota > Dinophyceae > Suessiales > Symbiodiniaceae > Breviolum > Breviolum minutum. Next base: position 7,310 of record DF246151.1, read on the forward strand.
AATGTATTCTAACACACTCCTTTAAAGCGACGAAGTTTGGACATGGAGCCTCTTTACCAACCAAAGCTAATTATGAGAAGACCACCCTCCCCGTCCCCACCAACTGCCTGATTCGGAAACGCAGGGAACAAGGGTAGAAACAACCACGGTGCTGGCTTTGATGAAAGTGAGAACTTGAACCATTCAATTAAAACCAGACTTTTGCAAACCTAGTGCTGCCTTCATGTTGCACAAGTTGCGCAGAGTTGTCGAGCAACCCTTCGCAAGTTGATGCCAGAGTGTTTCCCTACGAAAAACTAGTTGGCTTGGCCAGTGATGGGGAAATGGCATGAAATAGCTAGATTTTAGATGCACATGATGAATCTCAGCCCTTCAAAAACTCTCGGATGGGAGTCGACCATGAATGCGTAACGACATGCTCATTCAGGGATGAGGTTTGTGACGTGTTTGGTCAAGGAGTTGTTGGTCAAGAAGATCTTGAAAAACACCTCCGCCACTTGGACTCAAACTCCTTCTCATTGATGTTGATTGTTGATTCCCAGTTTCTGGGGGAAAGACTGTGAAAGGTTGCGGTTGCGCTCTGGTCCAAGATAAATTTCGTTAGTTCTTGACTTGGCTGGAAGAAATCTGAAAGCCCTTGCAGACTTGTTTCAAATCTTGAGGACCTGGGCACGGACTTTTCAGTGTTTTCCCAATTGTCCAATTTGACACCAAAGTCACTTGCTGGGTTTTGGCACTCGCCTTACTATGGCAAGGGTCAGAGACGTTCGTGAGAGGGCCAGACAAATGACTGCGTTTTAAGATGTCGAGGTTAAAATGTTTCTACATGTCTCGTGTCAGCCCAGGAGAGGGTGTATTTCCCTCCTGGTCAAGGCTACAGCTGCTATGACCTCAATGATGATTCAACATTCTACATCACGCCTTCCCTCTTCGTACCAGAGCAGTGGTGTGAATGCATGCCTGGCTGGTCAGGAAGTGGGACAAAATGTACAGAATGTGAAGAAACTTTGGCTTACACGCATCTTACGCTTTAGTGTCGATGTGTTTTTTTCATTTTTTATCCGCCTTCGGTGATCTAGTTACGGCCTCAGGGCCTCAGAAGAAAAAATCCTATCATTGGACCCAAGTGGGAACCAAGGAAAATACCTTCAGTGACAAATCCAACGCCCCTAATTGCACGCTTTGCCCTGAAAACGCTACAACGAACGCGAACGGATCCAAAAGTGTGATGGATTGCAATTGCCCCTCCGATGGACAGCACTTTCTTGAGCCCCGCATTATCAATGGCACCTACAGGTGTGACTGCCCTTCAAACCAAGCAATTGATGGTGATGGGTGCGTGGACTGTTCGATGCTTTCTTGCAAGACAAATTCGGGTTCTATGTCACGGATGGTTCAGCCAAAATGCTTTGAAATTTAGGGCCATCCATTCAAACCTGCCCACTTCTTGGGAGACCCAGGAAACAGAACTTGAATTGTTCCAGCACCGTCTCCTTGCGCGTCACTTCAGCCAAACCACTTCGTGGCTTCGCGCGGTTGCAGCCCAATGGTTCGCAAGCATTTGCGTGTTTGGCTCCAGCGACGGTGCGATGTCCAGGACAAGACATCTCGGAAATGGGATGTGCAAGGGGTGTCATGGTAGCATTGTGGTGAAGTCAGGATGGCCAGATGGTCAAGTGAACAAGACTATTTCATACTATTTCCAGAGTATTGAGTATTTAACATATTCAAAGTATTTCAAAGTGGCTTTTAATCACTTGAAGGAACTGGGAAGCACACTGGACATTGACAAAGGATCCTGGAGTCTAAGGGGGGTGACGTTTGCAGGAATGTAAAACCACTCGCGAGTCTTCACGAGTCGGTTTCAAACACCTAGCATCGGTTTGAGACCAAGGCTACGCAGGATCACTTTGCATGCGCTGTGATCAACAGTACTATGCAGCAGGAAACGCATGCGTTGAGTGCTCTGGTAGGCGCATCCCAGCATGGATGATTGAGCTCGCCATCGCACTGCTGATTGGAGCCTTTTTTGCTATCGCTTGTGCGTGCATTGCATATACCGTCTACTCGTGGAATCCTGGTCAATGGTTCGAGGAGTGGTTGCAGTGGGCCAAGAAAGCTATCTTTTCTCATGGTGTGCTGGGTTCTTTGCAGCAAGAGTTAGTGAAGCGTCAACTGCCCATTTTGCTCCAGATGGTTCAACTTTGGAGTGTGCTTGCAGCACTGGCCAGCAATGGAAACAACGAAGCCTCACCGAGCAAGATGTGTCCAGACATTTAATGTTTGTTGTATTTGGTGTGTTTTTCATTTTTGCGTGACAGATCATGGCTTCATGTTCTTCAAGTATCCCCTGATTATATCATATTGAATCACTAAGGTGGGAATTGCCCTATGTGCAGCGGTTGCAGTTTGCCTTGGGGAGCGTGCAGGAAGTTTTGTACTTGCAATGCGTCCTTGGAGGCACCAGCTAGGGGCCGGTGATTTGGTTCAGAAGAGTTGACTCTGTTAAAACATAACAATCCAAAGTCCGTACGAACAGAAGTATTTTAAATTTGAAACATCATTGTGAGGGATGATGAACTGCTGTTCCAGTTTAAGGTTATGATTTGTAGTTTCTTGTGATATGTATGTTCCATGTTGCATCTCCCAGCCGCAGAGGTGCAGGCGTGCGCTTGGCCGCGGCACTAGTCACACCTGTGATTCCATTGCTGATGTTGCTATGTTGTATTGGCCTTGAGTGCTTCAAGCGCGGTTCAGGACTGCCTAGGGGTTGGGCAGCAGCATTGCGGCACAGTGAAGGGTTTTTGGACGTGTCTCAAAAACTAGGGGGGCCCTTAATTAAATTCATCCTAGTTTTTGAGGTGGAGATTTCCATGGATTAACTAGAAACTGACACAACATGGGCCGTGCCTTGGATTAGTACAATAAGTAGAAATGCAGTGCGAAGAACGTTTTCGTCCTCGTGTTAGTCCAATTGTCCAACAAGATCGCACTTGTTGACAATGAATCTTGTGGCCGTCGGTTGGCTTGACTTTTCCTCAGTTTTGTTGCAGGTCGTTTCAAATCTTGGCGTGCTGATTTCTGACGTTGCAGTGCAGGAAAGTTATTTCCATCGTATGCATGTAGCCATGGGCGTGTGTTTTCTTCCAGTGCCAGGAGTTAATGTGGCTTTAAAAGTCTTGACCGTTTTCTTCATCGGCGGTGCTTCAGCATGCATGGCATTAAGAAGCTGCCAGCGCCGCGACGCAGGCCGGTGGTTGAGTTCCTTCACTCTTCTTTTGAAAGCTGCGGGTGCAGCGTAAAGAATGAGATGAGGATGTTGTTATGCTTCGCAAAGCTGGCGATGCACCCGGGCAAAGACCAAGTGTCGGTGTTGGGTTTGCCATCCCTTGATTTGTGTCAAAGTCCGGTAGGTTTGCTATCCATCGCTTTGAAGGCTTGAGAGCCAATGTCTGGTAAGTTTGCCATGTTTGAACTAAAGTCCAGTAGGTTTGCCATTGTCGTTGTCAACGTGGTTGTGGTTGTGGTTGTGTTTGATGTTCTTCTTCTTCTTCTTCTTCTCCATCTTGTTGTTTGCTTGGTTTTTCGTTTCTTTCTTTCTTTCTTTCTTTCTTTCTTTCTGTCTGTCTGTCTGTCTGTCTGTCTTTCTTTCTTCTTTTACGCTGGGCAATCTCCGTGGAAAGAAGCCTGGCGACTCAGTTTGCGTTCCTGGGGTTTCACAAACAAAAAACATTTGCATAGCTTTGTTTTTGAACCCAGAAGCTGCTCCTCAAGCCATACAAGGTGGTAAGCAATTGGGAAATTCCGCCTTTTTGCGCCAACTACCGGATTTGGATTGCAACGATGAGACCATCGAGGCTCAATGGGTCACTTTGTAGCACATGAATAGACAGAATCAACTGAACGTTGCGTGGATTTGTCTAAAGCGTTCATGCAGTGCACATGGTTGAAGTTGAGACAGACAGGAAACTCAGAGCGAGCTGACATCACAATCAAAAGGACACCTTTTGACTCATGAAAAAACGAACGGTATCACATTTCCTCATGCCATTGAAATAGTTGCAGTGCACATGCAGCCCAAAACTGTTGGCTTTGGGTGACCTGGGACTCCTCGTGGAGGGCTCTTCTAAATTCATTGATGAGAAAAGGGTTCCTCTGAGCATTTTGGGGGCTCGTGATCACTCATGCGATTAGTTCAGGACTGGGATGAGTTTTATCTAGATCTATATTAAATCATTACAATTGTATCGTTTTCCTCGGATGTTGTCGCTAGGTTGCGGACAGTTTGTGTACCATCATGGGATGCGGAAAACCTGCAAAGTTTGTTGATGCAATTGTTCAAAGATATTCAAAAACTACGTGCAGCAAATCAGACTGCAGAATCTTGATGAGGTATCAGCAGTCTTTTGGCCATGTGCTGCTTGCTATGGTGTGCTCATTCCATGTTTCCTCTTCTACCTCTACACCCGACAGCACGTGATGCTGCGCAACAGCAGGATGCCCTTGGAACTTCAGATCCTTGTCCGAACTGGTTTCCCAACTCTTGTTAAAACTGGTGAGAAATGAACCAATGCTTACTATTTTGAAATACTTATCAGATCGATCTTGATCGATGAACGCGTGAAAAACGGAGCCCTTTCCCCAATGTCAAGGTACGGAGAATGAGATCTTGGTTTTAAGATACCAAAGCACTATGCTAGTGATTCCAGTCCTTTGTCTGCCAATTCACTGAGCACCGATGTTATTAGATCAAACATTCAATGTGCTTTGACAACATGGAGAAAATAATAAGGCAAGACCATGCCCACCCACATGCGCAAGTGGGGTAATTGTTCCCAAAATGAGTGACAAAAGAATACCGCCCTTGAATACCCCTACATCTGGGAGAATGACCTTGCGATGACACCAAATGTTGAAGTTGGTAGGTATGTGACGACAGCAATTG
>DF246153.1:0-12342 GCA_000507305.1 Breviolum minutum Mf 1.05b.01
GAGGCTCCTCCATAACCATTTCCTAACACATTCACTGGAAGACTACACCCTCCAGATGATGACTCCCCAGTCACAGCCACACCTCCAGAACTGTTCCCACTCACTCCTTGAGCTGAACCTCCATAGAGATTTCCACTATAGAGATTTTCTGCATCACTCCTGATGCCAGTTCCTGGCAGCTGTCCTCTTGGATTGTCAAACACTGGCCTTCTCGGCCTGCTTCCTGCTAGGATCTCTACCACGTCTCATGCTTTCAGTCCAAAGAAAACCAAGTCTCAAACACTCTGGTAGTAGAAAAAGGAACTCTCCCCAAAGGCTCTGGAGCTAAGATAGCTCCGCTACCATGTGAAAACCACGTAAGAGAATTACGGACCTTTTCCACTGTCGTTCTTGGGCCAAACATCCACACGTTTAGTGTGCTCAGTGAAACTCTTCAAGACTTCCTCAAGTCTAAGCTTTGCTAAACTCCAGCAAACTCTCTTCTAAACACAGAGCTACGCAGTCTAAACAGAACCTAAACTGGTTCTCTTCTAAAGCAAACACAGTGGCTGTCTTTTCTCTCCAAAAACAAACAAAACAAAGAAACACCAGATCAGCACTCCCTACTTCCATCATCAAGGAGATCTACACCTACTAGACCTAACTTTCACACTCCCGCGGATGTTATGCATTCTTAGACGGGAATGTCTCAAACAGCCTGTGCAACCGTTCAAGGGCACCTCGTGCATTACGTTGAGGTGGTCTTCAGGATGTGCCAAAACGGGAGGAGTGGCTGGCAGGTATCTCACCGTTGCAGCAAATCCTCACCTCTGCCAACGTCGATGAATGCGGTGATACATCTTGCTGCCAAGGATGTAGTCGGTTCTCCATGACCCACTGGCAATTCCGGCCCGCCTAGGAGTTGACAGGGCAAGCTTCTCACAATTGCGGCCGTGTTCATGGTAGGAAACACCTGGGTTTTTCTTATGATCCTTTGTGACCTGTTAGTGCGCAGCCTCTGTACTGTAGCCTCGTTGACACATTGCTGTGAACAACGCCACCAGATAAGGGGAGACTATCGACAACATTGGGTCCAATGACTCCCTTAGACTTGCAGAAACATCGACAAAGCAGCATTGGAGAAATTATTTCTGATAGTCCGTGAGGAGGCTATCCAAGCCTGAAGAGTTTTGGAACCATTGTCGGAGCTTCAACAAGCTAGAAGTGCAACTGACATAAAGAAAGCTCCGATTCTTGGAATGGTTAGAGTCAACTCTCAGCAGCTTTAACATGAACGTACACGTCAGTTAGAGTGAATACCAGCAATAGCGCTTGGACACAGGTAAACTCGGAGTTGTTCAAGGTTTTGAGCTACACATGAACGCGAGCAACATTGTCGTTCCTCGGTAGCAACTGAAACGCTGTCTTGCTTTTAGGCACTCCACACGGAAGTAGCATGTTTTGAATGCACAATTAGGAGCTAACGGACAGAGAATGACCTGAATCATTCTGGTCATACTTCTTCCTTCCAGAGTCAGCGCCAACCTGCACAGCGAGTCAGCTACTAGTGTACCAGCACGGGAGTGCTTCTTTTCAGTGGATACAACGTGCACTTCGATTGGTAAAACCAATGTGCTGGACCCAGAAGAGCTTCAGTCCATCCTATTTCACAGAGTGGACGCTAGTGGTTCCCTGTGAGGTGAACGGTCCTCAAGATCTGTCAAAGATCACGCATCGAACCGTACGTTACTTCGGATTTACTCTCTGCTGGAGATGTTGAAGGTCCCGGGAAAGACTTGACGATGTCCAAACTGGGCAATTGCGCTCTAATCTTACTGCACTATGGTCTCACACCCCACTATTTCTCTGCCGCAGACAGATTCCATTGCTCCTGGACTGTCACTAAGTTCAGAGGATCTAGTCAGCAGTAAGGCGACTTGCCGGGATTATGTGACACGTGACGGAGAGCATGTTGCCTCTAAGGAGAGCATGTTGCTTAGAGGCAACATGCTCAAAGTCTCTCCTCAAAGCTCTCTTGTGCCTCAGTCTCCTCAACTCATCGGTCGACAATTGGGATGGCATTCCATGGGCACCAGTAGCGATTTCTTTTTCGAGAATAACTGGAATGCTGCCTCATTTACAAGCAGTCTCTGAACAGGTGCAGGGCGCTACTCCATTCACAATGCATGTTACCAGCAAGCAACAGTGCAGCTCAGGCAAATCTTCTCATAAGTTGGGATGCCTGCCTCTTCCCGGACCTTGATGCAAACCTTGTTTCCAATAGGGTCAGTATTTGACACCGCAATATTCTCAAAATGGTACATCTTGATTTTACATCTCAGTACCTGCTGAAGAAGCATAAGTGTGGACCCTTTTCAATAGGACCCTTTTAATAGATGGGACAGTGGCACAGGCCAATTCATCCGTTGAAGGCATGGTCTCTCGGTGAATGGTTGATGGCAATGGCTTCGACTGGCGTTTTCACCTTGTCTGGCGCTGGTTACTGCTGGTTCCGAATCATGACTACATGGTATCGGATCATCCTTTACCTGTAGAAAGTTGCGCTCATTGTCAAGAAATCAGAGTGTCAGATCTCTCTGAAGTCAGAGCAGAAACTCCTATGACACGGTTAGCCATGAGAATGAACTTTCAGGGTGGCTGACTCTACATGAGCATCTTCAACATCGCAGATATCTCTATGGGAAGTAGTGGACAGGAGCATGCAGCATTGTGTCTAGCAGATCACCTCTGATCGAGATGCTCGGTGATTGACTATATGATGCTCAAACGATCTCCGGGCCCTACGGTCCGTGGGGTGTCTAGTCCCACCCTCGAGCTGCCTGAGGGATCTTTTCTCATTGATTTCGTCATTGAGCACATCTACCTCTCTAGGAAAATGGAACCGAAAGGAGGTTTTGTGCTATGGTAAGAAGAATTTAGGCGACTTGTCGGGACATGTGGCACTATATGGAGATATGCTGTCGCTGAGCAACGTGCTTGAAGTGGCCAGCAGGAAAAGGGTGTTAGATCTCTTATGTGCCGATGTTGTTTCCCCAGTGTCTTCAACTACGCATCGAGAGACAACTTGCTTACTCACCCGTTGAAGGCATGGACTCCCATTGAGTGGGGGATGCCAACTGCGTCAACAGGCGCTGCCACCTCATCTGTTGCTGATTACTGCTGGTGGCCACGAGCCCGCAGAGTGACTTCTGATGCTCAAACGATCTCTGGGCTCCAAGATCAGTGGGCTGCCTAGCTCCACCATCGCGCTGCCTGAGGGATCTTTTCTTGCTGGCCTTGTCGCGGGACGCTATCGTCTTCTCTCATTGTTTTGAAGTGGCAATTTCCGCTGTTGGCTGGGAACTGTCTCCCTTACCATCAACCTTGTTCGTATAGCCTACGGCCCACGTCAGTGCTGGAGCCTCCTTGTTTTTATGCGCAGTATGATGGGGAGTGCTGGAGCTTATTATACAAGAGGTGTGCTGCTAGGCGAAGAAGACAGAACACTTGACGGGACTCCTCAACAATTTGATGTTTGGACTCAAGCCACTTAGCTCAAGTCGCCACTCGGGTTCAACAATCCCTTGTGAATTTCTCAAGTGAACTGGACGCTGTTGTAGTTTTGTTGATTGTATTGGTATGGTAATTTCGTTGTTGGCTGGGAACTGTCTCCCTTACCATCAACCTTATCCNGTTTTGTTGATTGTATTGGTATGGTAATTTCGTTGTTGGCTAGGAACTGTCTCCCTTACCATCAACCTTATCCCACAACCCACAACCTATGTATGTGCTGTTGCCTCCCTGTTATGGCTCATGATTTGAGGGAGGAGGTTTTGCTTGCATGCTTCCCTGGAAGTCCTACTACCGACCACCCTTGTTCACTCCTAGCTTCACCAGAAGCATCTGATGAGGACGACGTGTATTCACGGTGCTCGCACTTCACCATTCTTTCAGTCATGCCTTCTGCCCAACAGACTTCGGGGTGGGAAGGTTCTTTGGTAGATTGCCTTGTCAGGTACCCTCTTCGTTCCCACCCCTTCAGCGAGTAGAGAATCGAGTGGACTTCTGCTTTTTCTGATAGCGGTCACACTGGTGCTGTCAAGATTGGTGATGCTTTTGAGAGACTTGCACTATGACTTTCTTGGCATTTCGGAAGGATACTGCCAAGTCTGGTGACAGTGTCAGCCAGATAGATGGCTGAGCAGTGACCTAAATGCAGGGCCATTCTTTTGACGAAGGGGCCTTGGGGAGCGAGCTGGTGGTGGTACATGGGTGGAGCTATTCCCAGTCGGATTGCTACCTTGACATTGGTGCAAATCTAAGCGTTCAAGCAACAACTCACCAGAAGTGACATTCCTTATTCATCTCCCCTGTACCACTTAGTGGTATTACATAACTGCACGGCTGGGCGCTGTTGCCTTTACCGTGCTATGCTGCCAACTGAGCTGCCAAGAAGTTAGTTAACCGAAAATTTTGGGGCAGGCTGGGTGAGCAATACAATTGCGACAGCACCTAGGTGGCCATCAGGGGCGCCACATCGAGGTGCCAGCGGGCCTGCTACCAGTCACTACTCAACTCCTTGGCCTCCTACTTGTTCGGGAGCCCTCCCAACGTGGTGCACCATCGAGATTGCCCCCTTGCTAGCCTACCGTGGATGTTGCAATCCAGGATGCCCCTGGGCGCCTATGCCAGACGTGCACCCGTCAGGGCAGAGGAAAGCACAAGGATCACACTTAAGAAGCGGTGGTTTCACAGTAATGGTCTGCGGGAAGCTCCTCACCACACAGCCTGGCACTGCAACATGCATCTATCTGGTACGAGGTCAGAAGGTGGCCAACTACCACTGTAAGGGCAGCAGTACCCTGTCGCGAAGGACTGCGACCTGGTGCTGCTCTCTTGTGCCTCTGGTACCGCTAACTGTGTTCGGGCAGTGAACGCAACATGCGCTTGGATATGGCAGTTTTCGCTTGGGGATATATGCTGCACGAACAAGATGCATCAGCACAGTTGGTGCCAAGCTGCAATGCTGGAAAGGGAGTGTAGGAGAGACTCACATTGGCGTCAGCCGTGGACCTCAGACTCTTTGGCCCTCGGGTCAGAGATTAAAACCAGAAATCGCCCCATTGGGCGTGCCACAGACATCTTTCCATGCTCGGGTTGCTTTACTGCTGGTTTGTCAAAATCGACACCATATACTATCAGGGTAGTCAGGAATTTTCCTTACCACAAGCCTTCTCAGGCCTTTTGGGTCTATCCCTTGCGTGGCTTCATCAGCCACCACGTGGGTGAACCTCCCAAATGTCGACACGAATGTATCAGTTAAGGCAGTGGGCAGGCAACAGACACCTTGGGTATGGTAGAACTTCAGCGTTGCAGTGCAGGCTGAAAAACAGCACATGTGTAACCCTGGTGCAGTACTGAGAGGTCACCTAGACCATGGAAGCATGAGTTATAACCTTGGGAATGTGGGTTATCTGTGTGTGGTACTTGCTATTTTATGGCGGAGCAGTACTATGAGTGAGTATTCCCTGGCAAGCCTACATGGTTGCTCCGCTTGCCGTGGAAGGAGGCAAGTAATATTCAACTACAATCCTGGCCCTCCATAAGGTTACATGACAGAGTGGTAAGCCGCACACGAACAACTTTCATCGTTGACATGTCTTTCGCTGGACTGAAGTGGTAAGCATGAGTTATGACCTTGGGGTATGTGGGACATGGTATCTACTATTTCATTGCGGAGCAGTACTGAGAGGTAAGTGTACAGACAACAGCGTCCGGCACTACCTTGAGCAAAACTTTACTGGACTGCAATGGAATGGAAGGAAGTTCTTCCGTTTCCTCTCAGGGTCATTGGACTATGGAAGCATGAGTTATGAACTGGGTTATATGGGACATCTATGAGTGGTGTCTGCTAATTCATGGCGGAGCGGCACAGAGAGGCGGAAGAAAACCTATAGCTGAACTACCCAACGTAGCAGTACAGACTGCCTGGTGACTTCCTTCATCTACGTCAGGGTCTATGACTGGACCGCAGTGGAATAGAAGGAGCTTCTTCCATTTTCATCATTGAGTCATCTGGACTGATGAAGCATGAGGTATGAATTTGGGTTATATGGGAAATCTATGAGTTATATTTGCTATTTCCTTGCGAAGCTGTACTGAGAGGTATGGGGGACATTTATTCGTGGTTTTGCCACATCATCGCGGAGTTGTACTGAGTGGAACCTCCACCCCCGGGTATGGCTCAATACGACTTGGATCATTGTCATGTAGGAGATTACAACCTTGGGTCCTGTGGGACATCTATGAGAGATATTTGCTATTTCTTTGCGGAGCAGTACTGAGAGGCATGGGGAAATTTCTGAAAGCGTAGTGTTTCACTCCTTTTGGGTGTCCTGTTTGTTTTTGGGTTTTGTTTGCTTTGTGGTGCTTTGTTTGGTTTTTGTTTGGTGATTGTGACACCTTGGTTATTGTCTCACCCTTTGAAAGCGACAATCTAAATAGAGGATTGATGACCGTCAGAGCTTCGAGCGCGCACGGCATGGGCACAAAAAAAACCGAGGAACAGGCCACCCTTACAGGCCACCCTTACCCGCCCACTGCACTCTCCGGGAGACTGCAACGTGGTTGGTGTTGTTCCTTTTAGGTTTTTGAATTGTTGCTTTACTTGGAACTTTGTCCAGTATTTTTGCGACATTTTCACCTTGTTGTAGCTGACAGAAGGGCGACCGACCGGACAACGGAATCGTTGAGCCATGCAGCATCCAGACAAAAAAAAGCTTAGTGGTTCCTAATTACGGTTCGTTGTCATTGCACATATCGACTGCGACTCTCTTGATGATGAGCGCAGCACAAGATCAAAAAGAAAAGCAGAATGCTTTAGATAAGGAGTTTTTGTGGGAATAGCTTATCAAAGACAATACGTTTTGATGACCGTCAGAGCCTCGAGCGTGCACGGCATGAGCTCAAAAAATGCCTTAGATAAGGAGTTTCGATGTGTTCACTCCGTGTCCTTTGTGCATTCGTTGGTGCATCCATGTGTGTTTGTGTGTGCGATCCCCAAGAAATGCCTTGTGTACATCACATCGTTTCGTGTAAGGTATCCTCACGCCAACTATCTTCTCGTATCCATGTTTGGGCAAAAATAGAGTGTGCCACTTGAGTTACATCACATTTAAATCACATGTCACCCAACAAGCGAGCATCTTCCATCGATTTTGATCTCTACATCATAAATCGATATCGCACGTCGCCTAAGAAAGTAAGTGAGCATCCCCGATCGATCTAAGACGATCTCCACATCCCATCTGTATCACATGTCACACAGCAAAGCAAGCGAGCATCTTCTATCGACATCTGAATCTGATCTCTACATCAGCTAAATGTATGTCTCATGTTGCCCATCAAAGTAAGTGAGCATCTTCTATCGACATCAGAGCTCTACATAACATGTGTGGACGGCAGATTTGCGCGGCAGGGGCAGCGCTTGGGCGCACCGTCTGTTGTTGAACTGTTGGGAGATTAGATAAAACTGTTGAATTCTCTTGTATTCTGGGTGTTTATGACTTTGTGTCCCACCAAAGGGTTTCCGCCGGGGAAGAAACAAGACACTGAAAGACATATTGCATTAATACATTCGATTAAAAACATAAGCCTTGAAAACTGCATGAAATTAGCTTTGAAACCTGCAGTCTGGTCGGCTCCCGTACTGAAAAAACCCGGGGCTTCGATGAGTTGTCATTCCCGTTCATGTCAAATTTATTTCCTTTCAATTTCTTTTCATTCCTGCTATCCATGTCTTTTTGATTTTCCAGATCCCTTTCTTTTGCAAAGTTGTTCAAAAAGTGATCAATGAACGGTGGGAAATAATACTTCGGGCTTGGATGATGCGTTGATACAACCAAAAACTTTTCCGCAAATACAGGAATCAAACGACACGAATGGAAGTGAAAAAACATGAGCTGACACGAGATGACATGAAATAAAACGAGTGGATATGAAAAAGGACTGAAGTTGAATGAACGAGCTGAAATCAAATCGACATCACATAAAAAACCCATTGGTCGGGAAGCAAAAACAGCCAGCCGGCAAGCATGAAGCGCCAATACAAGATTAATCGTATGTGAAGATCCCTTATACCAGTAGTACCACGCGAGGCGGTGGCGGAAGTTTCAAGAACAGGTAACAGGAACTCTATAGAAGAGATTGGTTGTTGTGCGTCACGAATGGCAGAGCAAAAACATTGATGGATTGAACTGTCTAACAGACGAACTGACTGATTGACTAACTTACTAGTTGACTAACAGACTAGCTGACTAACTGTCTAGGTGGCTAACTGCCTAACTGTTTAAGCGACTAATTGTCTAACTGATTAACCGACAAATGGACAAACTGATTAACTGACTTACTGACGAGTTGACTAACCGTCCGACTGGCTAATTGACTAGCTGCATACAATTGACTACCTGACTAACTTGACTGACCAACTGATAAACTGACTAACTGACTAAATGCCTATCTGACTAATTGGTTCATTGGCTCACTGATTTTATCTGATTAACTAGATGACTAAGTGACTAAGTGAGTATCTGAGGAACTAGCTACTTGACGAATTGGTTACTAGTTTCACTCCCTCATTCTCTCACTCACTCACTCACTCACTCACTCGCTCGCTGACTAACAAACTACCTGTCTAAGTGCCCGACTTACTAGCTGACTGACCGACTACCAGACTCATTGATTGGTTAATTACATGACCAAGTCATTAACTGACAAACTGAGGAAGCGACTATTTGACTAACTGACTGAATGGCAAATGGACTAGCTGACTATGTGTCTAACTGCGTAACTGACTAAACTGACCAACTGATTAATTGACTAACTGAATAACTGTCTAACTGACTACCTGATGAACCGACTAGCTGATTATCTGATTATCTGCACATTGACTAATTGGCTAACTGATTAACTGATGAACTAACTGAATGGCTAATTGACTCGATCTATCTATTTCATTTGTCCGACACCTTTCAACATCCGAAACTCGAAAAGTGCTCCAGAACCTTGGTGTTATGTGCCTCGCGCCACAGCGGCGTGCCATTTTTCGACATCCACACTTCAAAAAGTGGCCCGAGACCTTCATGCTTCCACTTTTTTTTGGTTTAAAAATATGCTTCGAGCCAGAGCGGTGTGCAATTTTTCTACATCCTAACTTCCAAAAGTGCCCCGAACCCGGAAAGTTTCTTACTTTTTGACTTGTAAATGCCCTTCGCACGACAGTGGCGTGCCATTTTTCGACATCCTAACTTCAAAAAAGTGGTCCGAACCTGGTGTGTTTTCTGCATTTTGACTTGAACATGTGCTTCGCGCCGCAGGGGCGTGCAATTTTGCATTTCTCCTTTGACCACATGGCGCCGCGCCCGCCACTTTAGCGAGCCTGCTTTTCGACCCTCCCGGCCCACGAATCAGTGGGAAAACGTGGCATTCCGCCTGTAGTTTCTTTCTTCTGACTCTACTTCTGTGCTCTGGTTTTTATCTGGCCTTTCTTCTGATTCTCTTTTTCATCTGATTCTACTTCTTCTGACTCCAACATTAGTGCTTTTAGTAATGTTTGTGCACGCCATTGACGCGTTCAACGATAAACAATGCAGTTGCTCCGTGTGGCTGTCTTGAGGAAACAGTTTAGACCCCGGTAGTCAACTTACCCTGTAACCTCAGCATTTACAAGTTGAAAAAGTCATGCCCGGCGTCCCCAATCGAAAAAGGTGCGATAGCTTGTTTCTTGCCGAGTGGTTTGGTTGTGGAACATAAGGCTTAGTGTTGACCACGGTGGTGCATTGAAAATGACAGGAAAATTGCTGGATTCAAGGGTGGGGACGAAACCCTGCTGTTGAATGACGTGGTTTGATGAGGAATCGGCTGATGGATCATAACTGGTTCAATGTGAACGGTCCGTTGCGGAATCAATGAATTTCTCCTTGTCCAATTTATGTAGGTTCAATTTTTGCATTGGGAACAATTTTTACATTGAGAACATTCTGGAAAGTTTGGTTTGGGACCAACCAGAAACAGAGCAGAAAAATAGTTTGTTGTTTTGAACATTTTGTTTTCACCCACTACACTTACCACAATCCAATGGACATGACAAGTTCTCACAAAAGGGTGACATCAATCAAATAAACCGCATGCAATGCAAACAACCAAATACTTCGACGAAACCTTAAGAATAAGTTTTAAACCCAGATTTTTCGGGGAGGTTGCACCGTTCCGGGCTGAGTGCTGGACAGGTTTCCAGAGCCGGGCATGGTTCCACATACAGTCTCCAACACATTGCTCTCGCTGTTTGTGTTCTCACCAGTATGTTTTGTTCCTGGAGACCGGTGTAAAAGTGAGAAGGCGAACATGTTCTATTTGGAGGCATGAATCATTCGTTCAATTGTGACCTAAACCCACCGTCCAGATTTTTCCTTCCAGCTTGGCCCTCCAAGATTTCCCAACCCAAATGCTTGTTTTGAGCATTTTTGCTTGACAAGAGTAGAGTGTGCTTCTGCTTGTTGCAATACCAAATGGCAATGCGACTCGTTGTGCTCAGTGCCTTGGTTTTTTTGCAACTTTACTCGGACATGGACAGACATTAGGTGGAGTATGTTCGCTTGGTTGTTGAACACCCAGTTTTTCAAACCTGCAGAGTGCGTCAATGGAGGCTAAAAACTTCATGCTTCATGAGTTGTGATGATCTTGCGAAAAAAATTGAGTTTTTTTTTAAGTTCATTTTTTCGGAAGGTTGGAGGCACAACATGTTTGTATTGTGAGGCACGAACTTCATTTCCAGATAATTTGGACAAGATTCTGATCCAGAACTGCTCCCAATTGTATTGTGATTGTTTTCAAAACATTTCCCGCTTGAGACACGAGGTGTGAGTCACTGATTTTTTTCGTGGTGTTTTGTGGGTTGTGAAGTCAAAAAAGGAAGAAACTGATTTGCTTTTGCAAATGCTAGTGGTTTCTTTTTGAAGAATTTTGGGAAATTTTCATCAACAGTTTGGGGAAACTGAATTCCATTTTGACTTATATTGTAAAAGTTGGGGTGGTTTCACCAAACCAAAACGGTTGTTTTCACCAAACCCAAAAAGTTGTGTTTGGTCCCGCAAAAATCCCAACCAAATCCAAACGTTTTTTGGGGCAGTTTTCCCGAGGTCTACTGGTGCCGGTGCCGGCAGTCCAAGCAACCTGCTTGGAGGAGGCTATCCCAGTTTCAGACCGCCAGAACCTCGTCCCTTGGCTCCTGAATTTTTTTTTTGGGTTTTCATTTTGGAAAAAAACCCCTAACATTGGTTCATTGCTCAGCAAAAATGAGCATTGGTTCAATTGTTCATGGTCATGGGTTTGTATCCCCAATGTTTTTTTTTTCTGCTTTCCGAAATTGGAGTATCCTTCGCTTCAAAATGAGAGGCTAACATAAATTTTGACTCAAAAAAGGGAAAATTTGGCATCCAACTTTCTTGTTGATGCGATGATTGAAGTCCCTGTTGGGAAACTTTTGGGTCCTCCAAAACAGGACTTCCTTGAAAACTCGGAAAAACTTAAATGATCTTTCTCCCTTGAAAAAGAGCGACTTTTGACCAAATAACTTTATATAGCTAAAGGCTAAAGGGGTTCAGTTCTTTAAGGGGGCTTGATGTTTTTTTCTTTAACCCGGTGGTCGGTGTTGTTTGGGAGTTTAGGGCATCACATGTCATTTGGTGGCCATGATACGATTCAGTACTATTGGCCAAGAAGATGTTTGAACGCGTTCTTTGCTTGCTCTAATTATCACCTGGAGTCTATGCTGGTTTATTTCAATTGCTGACCAGGGTTTGCAGGTCTATCAGAGTGTTCAGGTTTTTTAGGTGAGCTTTCTTGCTTTCAATTTTTTTTGGCAGGTCAATGCTGATGGTGAAACCTACCCCGTGGGTTTCTGGCTCAGCAATTGGGCTGCCTGCTTCGGTGCCAATACCATGGCAGCTATCCTCACCGAGGACGAGCTGAGACAAATCCCCAATCTGATTACCCTCCACAAACGGGAAAAGGAAAATCATCGACTCAAAATCTGTTAGTTCGCAGGAGCGTTTCGAAAAAAAATCAAGAAGAAAGTAGACAACATCTTTTTGTTGCCAACGATTTCGGACAGCTGCTTTGAAGGCACAACGATTTCAAAGTTGATGGAATTTTATTATGAAAGCCAGCTGGTAGGTTTAAAGAGCCAGCGGGGGTAGGTTACGAAAGCCAGTTGGTAAGGCGAGGCGACGTTCCAATTTGCGATCGAAGTGAGAATATAGAGGGGGTGTGGGGGAGGTGTTTTTCTTTTGGAGGTACAGTACAGTA
>DF246154.1:0-12225 GCA_000507305.1 Breviolum minutum Mf 1.05b.01
CCGCAAATGAAAATGAAATGCCAGGAGTTGTGCAAATTGACGATGACGAGGACATTCCACGTGTCTCCCCCGAGAAGGCATGCGACGACTTGCTGTGACTGATTCTTCTCGGGGAGGCAGGAGGCATCTATTTTATCTCTAGGCCCTAAACAAAACGCCCAGGGAGAGACGGAAGAGGCAGAGGCTCGATGGAAATGTGGAAGAAAACGGGTGGAAAGTGTGTGGAAACGGTTGGATTGATAGAAGTACACAAAGTAAGTGAAAAAGCAACTATCAAAAGATGGATTTTTGTGAAGAATGTCAGAATGTGAAGAAAAGCTTAAAACGAAACAAGCCGGATGTCCAAAAGATTGACATGATATGTGATGTAATGTGTGCACAGAAGGAAGAAAATGCCAAGAATCTGTCTTGAGTCAAGAAAAAAATCCATAGGACGTGGGTCGCTGGGCTCGACAGCTGGATGGCGGCAGCTTGGCCTTGGCCTGAAGAGATAGCGGTAGAGATATGCGGAGGAGATACTGAGATACTGGTACTATCTGGTACTTGTAGCCGTGTAGCATCCTGTAGCTGTAGAGTTTTGGAATTTGGATAACAAAAACCTGAGGTCGAATACATCCCAAGGTTAACGTCACTCTTCACCAGCGTACCTTCGTCATGCAATCAGTGGAGCAGACGGAAACTCAAACAGCGAAGCTAGTAGCTGATTCGAGATATTCTAAAGTAGTTTTGTGCCATCAAAGTAGTTAGTAACTATATGAAGTATGCTTTTGGCATCTTTTTGCATTTGAGCACTTGAATCCACTTGACAGGTCTCTCAAATCAACAAGCGATACGGTGGAAAACTGAATGAATTCTACCAGGAGAGATCTGAGGTGATGCGCGGTGAAAGGCGATGAAATCATCTGGAATCATATGAAAGCATATGAAATCTATTATCATAGTATTATCAGCTTGTATATCTTGTATATTGTCTTCGCTGCTGTTTGAAGTCGGATGTTGTCCCGGATTTACTGTTCCGATCCAAATTCCGAAAGTATCACAACCACAATGAATCACATCCAGCTGTGTCAGGACGTGCAAGTTAATGACGAAAATCATCGCTTGGCATTTGCAAGTGCTTTGAGGGTCTTGATCTCAGGGATGGGAGATGATGGGACTAGAGTGACGCAACGAGTCGACGAAGGAAGGAGTCGAAACGAGTCGAATTGGTTTGAACGGGATCCACATGAGTCGAGGCACTGTCCAAATGATGACAGAAGCCCTCACGCAGAAGGCAAAGGCGCAAAGGCACGTGTCAAAAAAGGTCCTTTTTTTTTTATACCTACTTCAAGTATGCAGTTTTGACGGCTGCAGTGCTCTTGTCTGTCTTGTTGCCGTGCAGAGACCTTAAGTCTGTGAAGCTTGCGAACAAGCTTGGCAGCTTACCTAATATCTTGTCTTTGTATATCATAATAATTAGTGTTAATTACATAATTCTCATTATTTAAGTTTGCATTTTTCATTATCAAATCACGTCATCACGTAATTCATATCACTGTTTGGCTCGAGCCGAAGCTGAAAAAAAGAGCACAACACCCACGTCCTCTCTGTACCCAAGGCAGCATTTGTTGGGAGCCTCTGTCCATTTGTCCAGCTTCCAGAAAAGCTTTTGGAAAAAAAATCCTTTTCTTTATTCCTTGCCAGCCTTGCCTTAGTTTTTTTTCGATACCCTCCTGAGTTTGCTGAGGCCATGGCTGGCTTCATGGTCGGTGCATCCAAGGTTGGCTTTGCTGGCGGAGGCAGGTTTTCAGGTTTTCAAGTTGTCAGATCTGGTCGAGACGTGGATGAAGCGACGATTATAGGCGCATTCGCAATTATATAACTTTCCCAATCATCTTGCAAGGCCTTCGACATGTTGAGGGCGTGAGGTTTTCAGGGCCTGTGGTTTTCAGTTTGCGTAAAATATATTTTCATATGTGCATGTGTATATGTACATATCAACATAATAAGTCAAGCTAATTCATATCAGTGTTGTGACATGAAACGTAGGTGGCTTTGGTGGCACTTTCATGCGCTACGCCCTGAACGCCATCCACGGCTACTGCTTCGGCTACTGTGTCTATGCCTGGGGCCTTGATTTCAGCTGTTGCGCTGCGCTTGCGCCACGCTGCAAGTGTCCAGAAGTTCTCGAAGTGTGCTCTCCAGAAGTTCTCATACATTTTCAACTGAGGTTCTGGCTGTGGTGCCTACATTCACCACGTGGCTTGGACGAAATCGGGTCAAACTTTCAATTGGGTTTTTGAATGCGTGTGAGAAGTCTAGAAAAGTCAGGATCACGCTGTTTAGATCACTTAGTCCCAACCTGACAAGTCATTCAGATGACCTTCTGGATTGCAGGACTCGCCTGGCCGTCTTGGACCGCTTTCCTAGTTTGAAGTCGGAAGAGTGAGTGCCGCAGATCCCGTGGTCGCAATCCAGACAGCGGCCGCTGTGGCCAGATGCTTTTTTGAAAGCAAAGCCATTGGAAGCCCTTGAAACCCATGAAAAACCGGTGTCAAAAGATGTAAGCAAACCATGTAATATGATACAACAAGTCACAAGACTACAAGGGCTTCAGGGTGGCTCCACGCTATCAGCAACAAGAGTCTACCTTGCACTCTTTCACTCTCTGTTTAGAATCTATCTAGCACAATATATAGTTGATTGTATTTGATTGAACACGGCGTCTTTGGGCACCACGCAATGTTGCAATATAGGCGATGAGGATGATTTCGTTTCCGCAGTGTGAAGAGGACCTGAAAATACTCGAGACATACAACAAGACAGGACCTGAATATGATATATATTTGACTATTAGACTGCTAGCTGATAGATCATATGTATACGTATATATATATATACACTATATCATATTATATCATATTGTATTATATTATATTATATGATATTATATTATATGATATTATGTCATATCAGATCCAAGTTGTGGAACACAATTCTCAAAGCTTTCGTTGCCCGGAATCCACTGTGGTCATGTGCGAAGGTTTGCAGATTCATGTGATGCCATCCAACCTGTTTGCCGAAGCTTTCGGACAGGCTCAAATGAAGACCATGAGAGCCAAGATAGGGTTCACTTCAATATATTTCGTAGAAATAAATCATTAGTGAAATGACTTTGAGTATTGGTTATCTGCTGTGTATGCATCAAAAAAGGCGAGGTCTGCCTTCTAAAATGGATGCAAATGGTGCATGTGGTGCATGTGCACAAAACAAGGTGAATCAAAAACAACATCACAGCCAGCCTTGAGTTGACATAGTCGGCCATGTGAAGCAAGATTGTGGCAGCTTGTGATGGGCAACAACAGTAGCATTTCTGAAAATGTGGCGGGTGACGGTGAGCGTGATGAACGTGAGTTGCTTGGTGTTGTTTCAGCTTTGTTGAAAGATGACGAAGCTTTGGCCGAGCATTGCCGAGAACTTTGGGCGATTTGTGGCGTTGACGTGGTGGATTTCGTCCCCGCAGAGGAGCTGCAGCCTGTGACGCAGCGCCTCATCGACCGCATGGCATGTCGTCATCCGACCACCTTGGAACGGATTGGGGCGGTCTACACCAGCTTTGCAGGGCGCCAAGGACAAGAACATCAAGAAAAATATAAACATATGAAAAAAAATATATCGAAATGACCAAACACAACACAAAGAAGGTAAGAAAGTGTTCTTCAAAGAAGTCAAGATGAAGATAGATTAATATTAATGAGTAACATGAACATGACAGCAATTATTCATTTAGCATTTCTTCGCATGCTACTAAGTGCTACTCGTACTGGTAAGAGTAAGCTCATGCAAGCTGCATCTTGCTGTAAACCATGAGCCTTGGACTCACCCAAGCTTCTGGCACTCCAAGACGAATCGATCGCTATACAAATAGATACTCACATGCATATTGAAACGCGTCTTATTAACTGGATGACCCAGAAAATGGTTGCGTTTTCTCACATTCTTTCATATTCTATGTCCATCGTTTGCCGAAACATTCAGTGAAAAAATCATTCCAAGTTCTCTTTCCTCTCTTTGATTTTCCGATACGCGTGTGGCGCTTGCGGCTTGTGTGCAGGACTCTCCCTCTTGGAGTTCCAAGGCTATGTAGCATGTGTTCTCACTCAGATCTCGAGAGAACTTGAGGCTCGAGTTTCAGGACGGAGCCACAGAACAACACATTTGGATTTTTGTATCGTGTTTTTAACTGTTTTTATATCGTCACATATACATACATCATTAGATTCTAGATCAGAAGTTACATGGAATTACTTTACAAGTTTTGTCATCTTATTCAATCGACGTTCTTGTTTCTTCAATACTCTTGGTCTTGATGATTTTCAAGCCAACTGCATGTACTACATGAATCATGTCAAACTGCTCGACCAAATCTACTAATGCATATCTACATCCTATACACATGAGTCACACATATAGGATGTGATCACTTCACAAATGCGTCCTGCTCTTCTTGCAGGAAACGAACCACTTTTTTTCAAGACTAATTGATTTACTGCATTTTACTTGTATGTTCAGTATAACTTTTTTTACAAGTAAAACAAAAGGCGTCACGCATGGAATTCCGATTTAAAGCCAAAAGTGGGAACAAGACTTTTGACGAACCGTCATATATACATCCTATACACATGAGTTCCACAGGATGTAAGTACCTCACAAAGGATATAGGACTATAGGATGTGATCACTGTGATCACTTCACAAATGCGTCCTGCGAGGAAACCTTCATAGTCTGGATGGTCGAGATGATGATGACGTCTCAGAGCAGAGCAGCGTTTGCAAAACGACTCCCTTTGCCGCAACCTTTGCGGATTCGACAAAGGAGGCCGAGGTCGAGAATGAGAAAGCACAGAAAGCTCCGGAAGCTGAGTTGAGTGACATCCAAAAATTAACTCAAGAGTTGACGTCTTTGAATGTTTCTTTGTCTCGACATGTTGAGTCCATGGAGGTCTCCCAGGTTGACGCAGCGGATGCTGATATCACTGGGAGGACAGGAACGAGCCGAGCGACAGACGTGGAGTCGCGCCAAGTGAAAGGCGAAGGAGCCCCCGAGACAAATCCGACCAAGGAACCCGAGGAAGCCAGCGAGATGGCAACGTTGCTGACGACCTTGGAAAACCTCAACCGTTCCTTGTCTCAGGCAGATCAAAGTCAAAATCATCCCAGTGAAAGCTCACTGGCAAGCTCACAACGTGTACAATCAAAAGCTTCTCAACTTCAAGTGGAAGAATCAGTGCAAAGTTCACACGCAAAACACAATGCTCGCTTTGTGGTCACACCAGGGCCCATGCAGATGCCAAGCCAAAGCCAACAAAGCCAACAAAGCCAACAGAGTCATGGATATCCAGGAGCACTGGCAGCACAAATGGCCGCACGGGCGGCGCAGGTGTCCGGACCATCCAGACCATGCGGACCATGCGGACCATGGGTGCATTCCACACATTGCGTGGAGGCCATTTTCCCGGAGCCGGTCCAAGGTGGACAAGGTGGCCAAGGTGTCCAAGCACTCCCTCCAGCAGAGGTCTCAGCAATCTTTGATCCAGGTGTGGACACCCAGGTGTGGTTTCTGGAAGAGTTTTTTTCTGGTTTCATCGGAAATAGTGTGAAACCAATGAACTGTGAACATCGTGCCCGAAATTCCGGAAATCTTAAACGAAATGCATGGAAATGATTACAGGTTGTTACCTGGCTCCTGAGTTGCCAGAAATTCCAAACAGCACGTGAATCTCAACAAAACACATTTTTTTGGGCATGCCCTGTTTGAGATGTCGGAGAGCCTCAGAGAGCCTGAGGCAACACCTATGCCAGAGCTGTTCGCGGCAGAGGAAATGTCTCAGAGATGCCTCCAGGTCAGATGCAGATGCGCGATGTTCAGAAAGGTTGACACGATTTAAAGATCGGAAGAAGTTGTAAAAGCGAAGCTAAACAAAGGAATTGTATGGAATTGCGAACGATGATGGAAGGGTTTTTGCAAGGAGTCCGAGATCTGAAGGCTGCAAAGACCTTCTTATTCCTCTCATTTCCTCTCAAATTATGTAGAAAATCACATCGAATGTCAGGGAAAGCATATAAAGCAAAGTGAGAACACTTGAGAACGAGTCGACAAAATGAGTATTCTGAGAATTTTGAGGCGACGTTCGAGCATGGACCAGCATGGACGTCGAGATCGTCCATGCTTCTCAGGAGAGGAATCTCAGAACTAAATGCTGCACTTCTACGCAAAGATGAAGATATCAAAGATCATCTGCATCCATTTCTGTCATCTTTCTACATGCTACATTTAGCACACAGTTGAACAAATAATATATTTATAATTATTGTACTTTTATACGTGTCCAGTCTGTGCAGATGCGGGTGACTTAAGTTCGACTAAAGTGTTGCAAGCAAGTGCATGAAGTGAACACAGCTCACACAATCTCCTTCAACGAAAAACTTTGAGACCTTCACTTCAAATGCATGTTTCAAGCGCACACTCTCATTGCCAAAGTTGTACAGGCTGAAACGGGAGGCGCGGGCATCTTTTTCCTCTAGCCACTGTCGAAGTTCCTCTATGCCACAGTCTTGAAGTTGTGATTCTTCTTCGATTACAAGAAGAATTGCACGTCATTGCATCATTTCTTCGTGCAAACGTTGCGGCTGTGTAGGCGAACTCCCGTCCGATCCAGCAGAAGCTTTGAGGCCCCCAACGAAGCACGTGACAAACACTCAGAGCGAAGCATCTTCAACAAATTTCTCCGGGTAATTTTGGGCAGGATCCTGCGATCATCATGACCGATACCAGCCAAAGATGAATAGGTCATGAGCCTTGCATGTGACATATTGAATGATGTTGCTGTACTGATGAGCGTGCACTGAGGCATTCTAGAGATATGTTTGACATGTCATGAAATTGAACATGGTGGTTTCCAAGACGGGTTGCGCAAAATGTTGGTTATCACGAAATGATTGGGCAACATGAGAAGCATTTCATGAACCATTTTGGTCTTGCAAATACTTGCCAAAGATGAATAGGCCATGAGCCTTGCATGTGACATATTGAATGATGTTGCTGTACTGATGAGCGTGCACTGAGGCATTCTAGAGATATGTNCATATTGAATGATGTTGCTGTACTGATGAGCGTGCACTGAGGCATTCTAGAGATATGTTTGACATGTCACAAAATTGAACATGGTGGTTTCCAAGACGGGTTGCGCAAAATGTTGGTTATCACGAAATGATTGGGCAACATGAGAAGCATTTCATGAACCATTTTGGTCTTGCAAATACTTGCCAAAGATGAATAGGCCATGAGCCTTGCATGTGACATATTGAATGATGTTGCTGTACTGATGAGCGTGCACTGAGGCATTCTAGAGATATGTTTGACATGTCACAAAATTGAACATGGTGGTTTCCAAGACGGGTTGCGCAAAATGTTGGTTATCACGAAATGATTGGGCAACATGAGAAGCATTTCATGAACCATTTTGGTCTTGCAAATACTTGCCAAAGATGAATAGGCCATGAGCCTTGCATGTGACATATTGAATGATGTTGCTGTACTGATGAGCGTGCACTGAGGCATTCTAGAGATATGTTTGACATGTCACAAAATTGAACATGGTGGTTTCCAAGACGGGTTGCGCAAAATGTTGGTTATCACGAAATGATTGGGCAACATGAGAAGCATTTCATGAACCATTTTGGTCTTGCAAATACTTGCCAAAGATGAATAGGCCATGAGCCTTGCATGTGACATATTGAATGATGTTGCTGTACTGATGAGCGTGCACTGAGGCATTCTAGAGATATGTCAGACATGTCATGAAACATGAAATTGAACATGGTGGTTTCTAAGGCGTGTTACCCAAGTTTTTAAATTACTGTAAATATTTTTTTGGGCATCTGAAGAAAGATATTTCGTTCTGTTTAGATGATTTGCTTTCCTTCTTCTTGTTGAATGGTGAAGGTTCTGAATTTCTTTTTGTTTGTTTGTATATATCAGGCATACTGAGTTTCAGTGCCAGGCCAATGGCCAATGCTTTTTCGTCACGCTTGAACGGGGCGAGCAAAGGCATTGCTCATAGCTGGCAGGCCCAGTCGGTGTTGCAATTTTGAAACTCGAACCACGCACAAACAAAATAATGATGCCTTTTCTCCCAAAGTATGTCGATGTAATGATGTAAGTGTAATTGTCAACATGGATTAATTGCATTGATCATCATTGATCATCATTGATCATCATTGATCATCATTGATCATCATTGATCATTTTTCACGTTGTTTTCCACATTTTCCACGTTATTTTTCATGATTGTCCACGCAGGCCTTCGCGGACACCATGGACAGCATCTTTGTTCCCGAGGCGCGTCACAACGTCGACGTCGAGGTGGCCGAGCCGGAAGTGCTGACAAGACCGGAGGCTCGGCGTTGAGGACATTCACGGCTCTTTGTTCCGTTGTCCTGCTAAAAAAAGAACAGAACACGTATAATACGTATATAATTTAATATGATATTATATATATAATGTGTATATACCAAGTATATATTATATCAATGAATGATGAATGATGAACGAGTGACATCGAGTGACACTCACCTGGATGTAGGTTACAGAAGCACCAGCTCCGCAATACGAGGAGATACCAAACCACTGTTACGGCCAAACTATTTTTTGATGAAATCTGCACAGTGTTGATTTTGAAGGATTTTTCAATATTTGACTTATCATAGTAACATATACTATTTAGATGACTGACATTTCTGCAGGATGTGCCAGCTATTTTTCGCCAACCCACTGTGAATGAGGCGAGGCTGCACGACACATGCGAGTGAAGACACACGCAAGACACATCTTGACTCTTGACCAGACTTTGGTTTGGAGGTTCAAGAGGTCTTGGAACAGGAAGGTTTGCCTGTTGGGACACTCAGTTTGTGCGTTTGTGCTTGTTGTGGTGGGAATTTTCGGTGCATTTCGATGGCGTTCTGAGCCTCTCATCAGCTGATGCGTTGTTCTGTGGATCTGTGGAGCGCGTTCAGGCGTATGTGGCGATCGCATCCGCAGGGACCTTCTGTGCCAAGAAACTTTGTCGGGAGCTGAAGTTCTGAAGGAGAGATTTCTAACACAGAAACCTGATTTAGGTTGTTAGGTTATAGAAATGTTCGAAACTTGTTGCTTGTAGCTTCTTGTAGCTTCTTGTGGCTTGCGGTGTGGCGAGTTTGTGACAGTTTCAGGTCTAGACTCGAGCTCCTCTCCGTTCGAGTGCTGAGTGCAGATTGTCATGTCAGAATTCATAATGTCAATCAATTGACATGTCTTCAATTGTCTTCAATTGTCTTCATGTCTTCTCAATGCAATAGCATTCTGCATTCTCCTATAGATGATGTGCTAGTCTTCAAGATTAGCGGAGTAAATACGAGATGATTAGAGTAATGATTTGAATTTTTGGATTGTCACGAGGTCCCTCTACGTCCTGGAGCCTGACTCCTCTGCCGGAGACTCATTTCTCAGCTGGTGTTTTGGCTTGGCCGCCTGTGGACCTGTGCTGAGATTCCTGCTGTCTTCTTTGGAATGTCTCGTGCTTAGTCGTTGCGCCTATGGAGACATCTACAGACTAGCACTTTGTGCATTGAAAGATATCAACACTGCAAATGGCAAAAAACATATGACAAGTAATTTGATAATTAATGACATACTTTAGTGATTGCTACAGAAAGAATCGGGAACATATTGTGGAAAGACAATGAAATAATTCTTCAAATTCGAATGCCGTATCTCGATGTGTTTCTGTGTTTCCCTTCTTCGTCAAGGCAAGGCTTTTGCTTGGACGAGTTGCGGCGAATCGTTCTGAGCTGCGACCCCAGAGCACTTGAGCACCTGCAGGGCACGGCACTGTGTTTTGCTGCATTCTCATGCAGCCACGAGAGTAAGATATTTTAAGATATTGAAGAATTCAACATTCAATATTAAAATTCAATATTGAAAACATTGAAAGACTTGGAGGTCCATTCGAATGAATTTTGTATTTCTTCTATTCCCCACATCCTAGATGCACTAGACATACGTGACATGCGTCGCTTTCTGCAGTGATGTTGCAGGCGAGGCACCATTGGACTCCACGTCAAAGCCACTGTGCCTTTGCCAAAGTCGTGATTTTGTGATTTTCAAGTGCAGAGCTGCTGTGGAAGAAGCACCTCCACCTGCAATGCCACACAACTTGACGCTGCCATAAAGGGCCTTAGGGGGTAGCAGAGCAACTTTGACAGGTTGTCCTTGGAGTTTGAGGAGGGTTTCCTACCTGCCAGGAGCTGAAAAGTATGCAGATGCAAAGTAGGGTGGAAAGACAGAAAGTAGATGAACACTCAGCCTCCCCATTTTCATGATTCTTCTTGCAAGTGACTGTAAATGCTTTATGAAACATGCTCAATGCGAGCTTGTGCAACTCACGCATTGTAACATTGACGAACATGCAGCACGCATTGTGTCAGTTTTTTGATATTTAAAGAATTGATTTGCCTTTTTGTTCATTCCTTCTCTGATGATTTTTCCCAAAAGTATACACATAGTATACATTAAATAAATGGAAGTATTAGCAATACATTATCATATATATATATATATTGATTTCATACATACATATACTATCATATACTATTGTTCATTAGTGTATCATTCTGCATGAGGTGCGACTTGGCAGTGCCTTGGTGGTGGCCTCAGCTCGAGTCCACAGTCGTCCACAGTCGTCCCTTCCGGTCGCCGGGTCCGTGGCTCCCAGGTGCTGCGTGGTTTGGTCGGGGTGCTGTGCCATGGGCGTCACGTGTGGCTCCCGAGTTCAAGTGACACAAATGACGTAACAACACATATGTAAATTATATGTAAAATTGACGTAAATTGACGACATTGAGACATTAAAATTATTAAGCGGCAGAAATAAGATACACATATGACACACACGTGATATGTATTGACTGTATTGACTATTATGACAGATCAGATCCTCTTTGTTTCACGATGCAATGATGCTTCATCAATCGTTTGTGTGTCTAGGGTGATGTATTTTGTATATTTTGTCTTTCACTTTTGTGACAGCAACTGATCTTCTCGCGACCACTCTGACTTTTACTCTTTCCTTGCAAGAAACTAAAGCCGCGTAACTTGCTCCGAGAAGCTGGGAATACGGCGGGATCACCATGTGTGGATTGATTTTGAATGATTTTGATTGGACAATTAGCATATGGCATATGCGGGGCGAAATCTGAAGAGCTCACAGGGATGGCCCAAGGGCCCACGAAGTTGAATCTACTCCGAAGCACCAAGTTGCCAACTGACCACGCAGCATGACTGTCACATGTCTCCAGATTTGAAATTTAATATGTCCACTGTTCCTGTGCTCGAGTAATCCAACACTTCTCTGGCAAGATTTTTTTCATGTGTAAAGCTTGGTCAAATTTAGAAATCTCGGCAGTCCGGCCTGAGGTGCAGATCATGCAAGAGCCAACTTGGAGCTGAGAGCAAAATTGGAACGAAATCACCTGGGTGGTTGCTGCAATGTATTAGATTTCTTTTAGCTCCGCAAAGCCGCACCCAGGCACAAGGACCGTATAGTTGTCCTGTGATTCTCCTATCATGTCTTTTCTTTTCTTGTCTTTCGTGCTCCCTTGTTCTCCTTCTTCTTCTTGTTGTTGTTGTTGTTGCTGCTGCTGTTGTTGTTGTTGTTGTTGTTGTGGTTGTGCTTGTTCTTGTTCTTGTTCTTGTTCTTGTTCTTCTTCTTCTTCTTCTTCTTGTCTTTTTGTTGTGGTTGTGGTTGTTGTGGTTGTGGTTTTTAACTGAGACTGGTACCTCGAACCAGCAAGAAACAACGATCACGACAACGACGACGGACAACAAGGACGACAACTATCACAACCACCATGTCAACTGTAAACTGGTATAAACTGATAAACTTGAGCTCAGAAAGTGGCTTTTCCGGAAGGTCTAACAGTGCTCCCGTCCCACATCCAAACGCGAACGGGAGCTCTTGGGACCAATTCCGAAGAAGGCATGGTTTGAGAACTGCAAACTGCCAAACGTAAGCACATGAGAGTGCTTAAAGTTTTTGTTATGGCTTAAGCACAAAGGTTTTTTAGGATTCCTGTGCCGCACCCCTCTCTCCTGAATGCGAGGGTTGGGCGGATATGTTCTTTCTCAATATCTTGCAAGTGTCAACTTTGA
>DF246155.1:0-12216 GCA_000507305.1 Breviolum minutum Mf 1.05b.01
GAAATACTCTGGGCTAGAGATCTCACCAAGAAAGCTTTCTTGGCCCTATCTTGGCCAAGACCAAAAAATGGAAGCTTGTATTAATACAATTTAGGTAACATGAAGGTTCAGATTGGACAAGATTAGGGATCGAAATTGGGTGACTCACATCATACAACGCCAATGACCATGAATGTTGGTCGTCTCAATCACTAGCCCTAGAATCCCTAGAATCTAACAGTCGCCCTCCAAAACATGGTGGAAAAATGCCAGGATCTGGATAAAGAAAAATGAAAAACTCGAAACAGACGTTGTCGTTTTTTGGTTCTTGATTCTTCTTGCACCAATGGAATCACCGCCTTTGGTTTCATTGGAACATTGCAACATACATGTCGCAAGCTTGTGGCTCGGCTAGTTGTCACTATATAGACTATACTCACTAGTCACTAGTCAATTACGTAGGGGTCCATTGTCACTAGTCAAGTCACTAGTCACTCATTAATCACTAAACTAACTAAACACAAACACATTGGCTACACCACATGCAAATAGTCGAATCAAAATCACCTTACCCAAATTTTACTTTACTTATATATGTAGTCCTGGTGTCCTGTGTCTATCTATGTTTGTGTTGTTTAATGTTACCCGTTACCCATTGAATCTTTTCTCTGACTCTAGGCTGCTGCGCTATCTCCTGACAATATGAACAACTATTATTAACTACGACCTCCCATGCAAAACTTCTATACCAGGCTAGGCACTTAGACTCTAGACTCTAGACCTAAGAAGAATGACTTAGACTTAGTCACTTAGTCAATGTTTCCCCTAATAATCTCTAATAATCTAATCTAATTTAATCTACTCTAAGTGTCTAAGTCTAAGTAAGACCTTTTTTACCGTGCTTGCAGCAGCAAGATTTGAACCAAGAAAAAAGGCTGCGGCGCGTGCGCACGGAGAGAATGGGCGAAAACTACGACGGGCAAAAACTACTGACTATACTAGTTACTACGGGCGAAAAGGGCAAAGGGCGAAAGGGCAGAGGCCAACACTCTGATGCTGTTCAGAGTTTGTAAGCATGGACCCCATCAGCACGGGTCGGGTCAGATGCGACTGTGTCACTGTACTGGTGACAGCACATCCATCTGCTTCTGATGGCAACAGATGGTGGCTTAGCATCGCATTGGGAAGAGATGTCTTCCCGCTGCCAAGCCGGCCAAGCAAGCACATCTTTGGTTTGATACCAGTCACCGAAGTCATTGGAACGCAAAAGGTTCCTTTCTTTGAAGCCAGGCAGGTCCACCAAAACCACATTATTGGGGAGGTTCGGAAAATTCCCCTTTGCCTCTACTCTGTGGTTCTGTGGTGGCAGACCTGTCTTGCCGAAAAGCACTTCCCACTTCACTGATGCCAGGCGCCAGCCTGCCTTTCATGGGTTTGCGATCCTTTTCTTGCGGCAGTTGGGCGGCGGGGGTGCGTGGAGGGGGAGGTGTGTGGAGCCGTGTGCGCAGAGGTGCGAATGTGGCCAAGCAAAGACCGCTTGCACGGACGCAGCAGTGGTGTCGGCAAAGGCTCAAACCGCCCAGGTGCCAGTATAGCTTGACACATGGCAGACAGGTTGTGTTCAGCTTCTGGACACATGGGGCGCAGTGCGGATGACGCAGACCCCTCCGATGGCCAGGGAGGCGGTGTCGGCTCGCTTTGCTTCAGATTGTCTATTTGCACCAGGTGCCGAATAGACGTCTCTTTCCGCAACCTGTGGAACCACACACCACAAGCATCCGTGCAGGTGCCTTCTGGCGGGGCGCTGCATTTGGGACTGTTGCCTCTGTGACCAAGGGCTGCCTTGTTTCCCAATCGGTTTCTATCTCTCCATCTATACCTACCTACCTATCTATCCGTCTATCTGTCTATCGATCTATCTATCTATCAGGAGTGTCTTGTGATCTACCAACCTATCTATGCTGTTGATCTGTCTCTGGATCCGCCTATCAATCTATCTATGTGTCTGTCTATGGTCCATCTATCGATCTATCTATCATTTATTTATCTATCTACCTAGTCAAATCTAATCTCTTAATATCTTATCGAATCTCATCTACTTGTAATCATCTAAAAACAAAATCAAAAACAGACATACATACATAACTGGAAAAATGCTCCGTGTTCTCATCTTCCAAAATGCCCTTGCAGGGCAAGTGTTTTCTCTTTCTTGGCCTGGCCATTGATTCTTGATGGCTGCCAGCGGCTGCACTGTGTGGCCCCAAGCTTCTCTCATCACGGGGCCGCAGGCATGAGAAGCTGCAATTCACTACAATAGTGATGAAAGCAGCCTCCAGCTCTTTCCAGCGACATCGGCCGAACATGCTGTCGGGCACAGTGAGCGGGAGATCCAGCACATACCACCTTTTGGCTTGTATTTGAATGGCAAGAGCCACATGTTTTTTGAACCCTCCTTTTATGTTTGGACTCTCCTTTTGCATTGCCACACCAACCTCGCCCTAAAGCTCCTCAGCTCAAGGAGTTGCACACAACTCCTTGCACCGTCTCTCGCTCGTGCATCGCATCCAAAGTCATCAGTGTGAGGATGCACTGCGATAACAGACGAGCTCAGTGCTCCACATGGTTCCCAGCCAGCTTTCTACCCATCAGGTTGACCACGGCCAGCTTGGCCAGTTACTCACGCTGGCGTGCTGGAGCCTAGCATCGCATTGGGAGGCCAAGCCGGCCATTCACAATCTCCTCTTCTCTCCCTCCACAAGAAACAGATCCGCTCACATGAAAAATTCAACAGACACCAAGGACCAAGGGGCCAGGTGGATGCAATGAGAGGAATCAATGGTCAAGAAAACAAAAAGANTCTGAGAGGGAGGATGGAAAGGAAAGGTAAGAATAGGTAGAATACAAAGAAACAAAGTAATGTATGTAAGAGAGAGAGAGAGAGAGAGAAAGAAAGAAAGAAATTGAACGAAAAAAGAAAGAAGGAAAGAAAGAAAGCAAGAAAGAAAGAAAGAAAGAAGAAAGAAAGAAAGAAAGAAAGAAACACAGAAAGAAACACAGAAAGAAAGACAGAAAGAAAGAAAGCAAGCAAGAAAGAAAGAAAGAAAGAAAGAAAGAAATATTCAGGCAAATAGAGCCACACACAGAGAGCTACACAAAGAAATTTGGCGAACACTAAACAAATCATAAAGCTTCCAAAGCAGCTAAGGCAAAATCATGGTCATTTCGATGACAAGAAAGGATGTGAAGTGAAAGACAGAAAGGCTGAGGCAAAGAGTCAAGGGGCAGTGAGAAAGAAGGGCAAGTGGCAAGCGGCAAGCTAGCTACAGCTGGATCTCGGGCCTAGGGCCTAATCAACCGGGTCTTGCCAGAACCACAGCAGTGGTCTGACAACAACGTGCTGGTTGCACGCGGCCATCTACTAGTGGTTTTGACAATGGCATCTAACACTCATGGCTTTGGTTTGCTGCCAGACCGGCCATGTGTAAGTCTTGTATCTTGCCGACACTCACCACCTTGTCACCAGCTACAAGCTGTTGCTTCTCACATCCAAAACCCTGCGTGGGCAGATATAATCTACGTTACTGTTCACATGTCCGCAAAACCTTTGCCACTATGCTAGGCTGCTAGGACTGGTCCTACCCAGGACCTAGAAAGGCCCTGGAGCCCTACAGTCCTAAGGCTTTTGAATATGAAGTGAATACAACCATATATTGCTATGAACAGGACTATATGACTATATATGCCTATGCATACAGCATGAAACACACACGCCGAGCCTGCACCACAACTATCACTGATTCATTTGAAACTCTTTTTTGGCGGCATGTGCTAGCTGCCCGCTGGGAACACTGGCCATGGATGATCGTGGTTGAGGTCCGGCACAAAACACTGGCAGCGGATGATCACGGCCACTAAGTCACTAGTTAACTAGTTACTACATATCCGCTGACTAATGGACTTGCCACAGTGACTGGCTGACTAATTAACTACTGTCTTTCACTAGACTAGCGCCTAACTCCTTGTGCCAAAATCCTAGTGACCATTGACTAAAGTCCACAATAGTTAATAACTTGACTAGTGACTAGTGATTAGTGACTTGTGATTATGGCTCATGAGTGACTAGTGACTAGTGAGTGACTTGACCAGTTGACTAGTGATGACAGCTGGGCCAAACATCCCTTAACCATAGCCATAGCCGTAGCCTTTACTTCACCCAATGAAATACCTCAGCCTGAAAATTGTCAAGGTCGCCTAGGGCCCATAGGGCCTAGGGTGCGGAGTTTGCAATTGGACATGAAAATCTGATGTGTGACCCTTTCCACCTCTGATCAAACCGTTATGCCAAAATGACTGCCACATTCTTCCTTTATATGTCCTGGGATCGGCCTCCTTGGCCGCTTTGATCTTCTCAAGGCTTTCGGCCGGGGATATCACACAAAGATCCTGCTCTTCTCTCAAGGCATGACCAGCTGTGATCTTAAGTTCATTCAGGGGTTCCTTCAATTCCTGGAACCAGATGAACTTCTCTGCGATGGTCTTTGCATCCTCCTTGGTCTTTTCCACAATCGGACCGGCGGCCTCATCAAAGAAATCGACCATCGCATCGTGTGTTTGCACCTCTATCAAGTCCAAGCGAACATGGAAGGGAAGCTGCACAGAAGATTTTGAAATCCAGTCCAAATGCTGAAGCGGCCTGGACTCTGACCATCCCCAATGACAAGTATGTCAGTGTCACTATACTATACCAAAAGAAAAAGTAAGTAATCATACAATCTGATCCACCGGATATCCCGTAAGCCGGAAGCAATTGAAGAAATCAAATACATGACATGAAGACAATGGCAATGTATAAAGAAATTATGCAATCATTACTCAATTACTCATTACATTACGTTATGTCTGTGTGTGTGTGGACCATCTCAAAAGATGTAAAACTAACTTGGAACTTGTTGATCTAATTGCAGGGGCACTGGGCCTTCCTTGGCAAACCCAGTGCAACAAAGCTATGCCTTGTGAAGGGAAGCATGACCTGATCAGTCATGTGTACCTGCATATCATGCCCAATGGTGATGAAACAATGTTGTGGTTCTCCTTGTTACTTGTTTCTTCTTCTCTTGGCAGGCGGCAAGCGGTTGGTTCTACTTACTAAAGGAATCACATGTGTATGACATGACACTACGAAACACTACAGGACGGCAAATGGATGCACGTGCCAGCGGTGTGTGCATTTTACACCAACCATCTTCTACGCCAGAATCACATTTTTCAGTTCTTACTCCAGAAGACCTTTATGCCAAGAAGGCTCTGACACCAACAAGCCAAGCTTTCCACCAAACATTTTGCACACCAAAAAGCGAGTGTTTATAGTTTTTAGTTTACACTTACACTGAAAATGGTTGAGACCAAACAGTTGTCACAGTGTCGGCAGAAGATTTTTACACAGATGTCACCAAGGACCAAGGGCTTGTAAGACAATAAGGCACAAAGCATATGGCATAAGGCTTTGAAATGAAAAACCTTTTTTATACTTGTATACTATACACTCTGACCAAACAGTTTCTTCGCCAAAGGAATCACTCCAAAGATCTTGTACACCAACAAGTCCTTGACACCAAACACCTTTGACAACGCCTTTGACACCTTGTAAAACTAGGCAGCGCTTACACCAGAGCACTTTTACACCAAGAATCAAGAAGTCCTTGGCACCAAAAAACTTTTACACCAGAAACCTTGCACATCAAAAACCATTTACACAACAATTTCTTCACCAAAATCATGTTGTAGTATACCTAACAGTTTCTCACCAAACTGTTTTGTAAATAGAATTCCTTTACACTTTACACCAGCTCACAAGCTGCAATTTGGAAAGTGTAAGATGACAACACCAAATGAACAGTGTAAGATTTCAGCACAGACTTATTTCAAAAGAACCCTCTGCCAGCACTTTAATGAAAAAAATACTTGCATTGCACTCAAAGGTCAGGTAATCAATCAAAAAGAAAAGTGGCTCAGCGCGCTGCAACTGCTTCACCCGACGGAACTGCACGACCTGGCACGTCTCAATGAGGACGATTCGGGACTCCAGCAATGAAGCCGTTGGTGAACGCATGCTCTTCAACTTTTGCAAAATAGTCCGTGCCTTGCAATGAAGAGGCAAATTAAGATAAGGGCTACTAAGAATGGCTGAAATGCTGCACCATGTGGGATCTGTAAACCTTCGACATGATGGGCCAAACTACCTATCAAGTGGTGCAGGATTTAAGCCATCAACAGGATCAGCTGTAGCTGTAGCTGCTTCTGATTCCAGAATGTGCCATCAACAAAAACTGACACACACGCTCACGAAATCATTGTGTCATTGATGTTACAGTAGCCATACTGAGTCTAAGCACGTTACTGAATTCAAACTCAGCACTACTAACATTTCATAAATTCATGTGTAGTTCATATCGGTAGTCACTCACTAATGACTGTTGACTAGTGACTAGTCACCAGTCATAGTCACAATACTCCTGTGACACTTGTGCCTTGCTGCTATGTTGCTATGTCTGCTATGTCTGGGTCTATCCTAGAATCTGTTTGGTAAGATTTTATCAATAATAGTAACTAGTAACTACTAACTAGTAACAGTACTCACTGTCTTGTTTTCTGGGACGTTGGACTGGTAAGACAAACTTCACACTGACCAGGCCAAGGCACGCCCTTCAACTGATGCCCCACCTTAGCATTGTCCACAAAAGTTCGGTCAGGTAGGAGGCCACATAAACAAACCGGAGCTGCATCAAGTGCCCGGGCAACTTGACGAAGCAAAGTGTCATGTTGGATTGCTAGTGCTGTAGCTTCATCATTTTGCACCACGCTGGCCACATCAGCAATGTCACCACCTGGTTCGCTCTTGGCTGCAACAGCCTTTCTTTTGGCACCTCTCTTTTGTGCTGCTTTTGCCCCGGCAGCGATGCCACCCAAAGAAAAGGTGGGAGCAACTGGCCGGTCTGGCACCGGCTCCACATCTTCTACATCTGAGCTGAGTGTGAAGTCAGTCTCTTCACCATCAGAATTTGAATTGCCACCTTTGTCTTCTACAGATCCAGTTTCTACCAGAGGTGGTGCAGATGATTTGCGGTCCCGCTCCACCTGTCAGAAACAACCACTGATTGCCGAGTCTAATCTAGTGACAACTGTCACAAAGGTGCATCATTGAAAATGGCAAAACAGAATCTTCAAAACCACATATAGATTCTAGATATTTCAGAGGGTAAATGGCTTGAATGCCCCCAGCCCTTGTATACTCCCTGCATTTCCTCCTGTGGATTTACCCTGGACACGCTTGCACATGGTCCATAGTCTAGTCTAGGACCAGGAGTCTAGTCACTTGTCATGTAACTATTCATACTGATGAATTGGTAAAATACTTCGATAAACAATTACCGCTTATGCAGACACCGAATGTACACATGAGAGATGAGGTTGAAATTCAAAGTTACCTTGACTGCAAAAAAACCAAGGCCAAAGGGTTTGACATGCCACACCCATGGGCTGCCAGTGATTTACAGCCTAAATTTTCATGTGTGTCTTCTTATTGAAGGAGACAACCATAGGTTTGGAAATTCTCAAGTTCTGAAGTTTTTGAGGTGCAGTCCTATACCTTGTGGGATCAACGTGTCTGGATTTGACTAGTTCACTTGCTTGCTTTTGCCAAATATGCGATCATGCATGTTTATTTTGGATATTGTCACTGTGGACTTTCCTGTTGAATACCATGTCATCATCTGGTTCTATCTACGTGTCTGTATCTATCTACTGAAAATAATTTAATGATAATAAATATATGTTTCATGTGGTTCCAGTGGCTTGTTGTGTCTGAGAAAACAATAACATCTTGGCTTCAAACTTCCAAGGCCTACTGAGGGCCTAATGATGCTAAGGCAGGCTAACAGTAGGACTAAGGATAAAGGACTAAGGGCTGCCAAGTTCATACCATGAAATTTCAGGCGTAAAACTTACAAAGGTGGGGCTCAAAGTGACCAAAAGCATTTGACAATGCCGTGGTTTGCTAGAGCTGGTCTTCGGCTCTTTCTCTCAGGGCTTGAAAGGTTACAACATGGATTCGTCCTGCAGGGATGTGTGGAAGAAAACTGCTCATGGCCATGGCCATGGTCTATTACTATCAGTCTATCAGTCAGTCACTGTCTGTTTTGTCCAATGGGACATTGGCTGAATTAAAAAACACAATCACGATTGTGAACATTGGCACCCAGCAAAGACAAATGCTGTGGCTTCCTGATCCTGATACAGATGCGGATGCTACTACCGACAACTTCATACTTACTACTTATTTATATTTATTACTTTCTCCTTGCTACTCAGGCTGTTAGTACTAAGTACTTAGTACCTAGTACTTAGTAACTAGTACTTAGACTTAGTACTTAGTACTTAGTACTGAGTACATAGTAAATTAGTAACTAGTACTTACTATTATTGATTGCTGCTACTTGGGCCACTGATGTTCCTGCTCCTTACTGCTGCTGCTGCCACTAACACCAACCATTGGTCCCACCCCAGAAATTCACATACTTACTTTTGCTGGGCATTTCAACAACATTAAGAGATGGGACCCAACAACATGAGCCTTGGAGAGTGATAGGTGAAGAAAGGCATTGTGGGTGACATCAAGTCCAAAGATGGAGTTTGAACAACGTGAGCCAGCTGCACTGTGTGAGTAAAAGTAGAACTAGTAACTAGTAACTAGAACTAGATACTAGTAACTAGTAACTAGAATATAGAATCCGCACCAAGCAATACCTGGCACGGCACATTAAAATGCCATCCTGCAATGGCACCCTGACATGAAGAAAGAGTTGGCCATAGGCACATAGGTCATAAGCCATCGGCATAGACAAAGTTTTTGTTCAAATCAAATGCCACAAACCCAAGCAATGGCACAATTGAGAAATCACACCCACCAATGGCGCCCATTTGAAATGGCACCAGCAATGGCACCCACAGTTCATGGCCTTGCTACCTGCTACCGCTACTATTCGACCCGCTACCCGCTACCCACCACACTTGGCACCCAGAAAAATAACATCAGGCATCGTGCTAATACTACTTTATTTTGCCAACAGGCCTGTACATCGCTCTGGTGTAGGTCTTGACATCTGGGTCAAAGCCAGTGCGAGCACGTCATGGGCTTGGTTGGCACGGACCTGTGTCGAAGCATTCATAAGTTCATCATCATGGCCTGCACAAAGAATAGTCGAGACACGAACCTTCCTCAGGCCGCAACTGATCTCAGGGGGAACACCTGTCATACTGACATGAAATCCACTTACAGTGCCTGGGCTGCCGTCCTCATGTGGGATTGAGACAGGCTTTGAAAGCTTTAGTGCCTTTGAGGTACACCCAAAGACCCGCAGAATGTCACTTTCAGTCATGAAGAGGTGTTCAAAATAGGATTCGATTGTGTAAGACCTGCCCACCTTCACGACGCTTGCCGGTAGAATTGGTGGTAACGCATCTTTTTTCAGCAAATTCATCATCAAGGTGCAGGCCCCGGTGAATTCTGTTTTCAAGCCCTGCTCATCATGGAACTTGTTGACAATCTGATCCTTGGTCATGTGGGGGTAGGCGAGTTCACAAGTGACAAGATGTAACCTGTCAAATGATCCTGTAGGAGAGCCCCTGCTGTCGTAGGCTCCCCACGCACCAGCCTCCACCAAAATTTAAACTTTGAAAACCCATGATGCGAAAGAAACCAATCAAGTGGGTCAGATCTGTTAAACAAATATATCCCAAACCAGAAGACATATGTTGCGAACTAACATCATAGCAAATCTGACCAAGTGTTGGGCCTGATGACTGTAAGTCATGATTTTGAACTTCAGGTTCATCAATGACTCAATGTGATCAGAAAAGAAAATGTGAGGCCATGTGAATACCTGACCTATTTCATTCTTTTCTCAGAGGCCTACTAAACATCAAAAAAATATTGAGAGACACAAAGGCAAGCCTCCATGTCAGGTGGCCCCTTTCCACAAATCAGGCATGGAGACCATTTGGTACCGTCTCGCTTCTCACCTTCTTTCAACTTTTTCCTTGCCCTCCTACTACTGGGCTCAACATCACCGTCACCGTGGTCTCCAACCACAGATTCTGCAACACGAGCCCATGAAGAAGCTTCAGATCGACGAGCAAGAACTGAGCTGACAAAGGATGGTGCTGAAGGAGACACAGACCCTGCCTCACTAGCAGGAGTGCCACGCTTTCTTCCCTCCTACTTCAGGAGAAAAGAGACCCAGCAGCTAATCAGTTACAGCTGATGCTTGAACGATTACTTTTCGGGTTCCTAGAACTAGTAACTAGTTACTAAGTACTAGATTACAAGATTACTAGTTACTAGATTCTAGATTAGATAGTCACTCAGTTTGTGAGCTGCAGCTTGCTAGCTAGCAAGCGAGGGAGTGAGTTACTTACCTGGTTAGTTTGAAGTTTCAACCAGCTGTTTTGGAAACAGCTGCAGCTTAGCAGCTAGCTAGCATGGCTCACCACCTTTAGAAATCTGCTGTTCTCAACAAACTGATTTGAAAAGGGCAAAGAAGCAACAAACAAATGATTTGGAATCCAGGTTCTAGATTCAGATTCAAATTTTGCCAACCCCCACCTTCCAAAAAACATACAGGTCATACATTTATGTATCATTATCACATGCGCTCACTATCATTAATAAATATCATCATTCCAAAAGCAAAAACAACGAAACCTTTATGATGGTCCTTATATTGCTTCACCGCCGTCTCCTTTGTCTTCGCCATGGATAGCAAACACTGCACGACACGGCAGCTCTGCTGTCACAAGTTGCAGGAAACTTGCTCAAAACTGAACCCACAAATGAGCCGACAAACACATTTCAAAAGTGCATTCTCAGCTCAAACGACTCAGGGACAAATAAATCTAAGTTTAATGGTTTCTCATCACAGGTGATTGGACAACAGTCACAGGCGATGCCAACTGGCTTTGGTGCTGCGCAGGCTTGTGTATGCGACTTTCACCTCCTCATAAGTCCAAATCAAAATCTGGCACTGCGCTTGAAACTTGGCATTGCAAATGAATTAAACTACCTGCCTAAGCGCAGAACCTGTGACCTGCTTACAACTGAAGCGATTCACTGTGAGACTATTGCCAAACTCTGCTGAGCACATGACACAAGCACTTATAGTCACAAGCTGCACACTCTGCAAGAGTCACTACGACCCTAGGACCGACATACTGTGTAGCTGCAAAACTGCCATTTTGATGACATGACCGAAAACAAAAAATACAACAATGCTTTGGTCACTGTCTGCTAAAATCAGGCACAGGATGGCTGCATCGTCATAATTGAGCCTGATTTGGGCCACCAACAATTAAAGAACACATTGCAAAAGACATTCATCTTTGAATCATAGTCATAATACAACAAGAGATCCAACAAATGGAAATAATGACATAATGCTCATGTTGTTGGTGACACCTAAGTCCCAAGTGCCTTGGCTATGGCAATCATCCACGCGCTCAAAAACATAAAGCACATGATCTGGACAGTAAGATGGCCTTCTACATTTGACCACTATAGACTATAGTGACATACTATGGCATCGCACAACACAATAGCATCATCTGGTTCTATCTACGTGTCTGTATCTATCTAATGAAAATAATTTAATGATAATGAATATATGTTTCATGTGGTTCCGGTGGCTTGTTGTGTCTGAGAAAACAATAACATCTTGGCTTCAAACTTCCAAGGCCTACTGAGGGCCTAATGATGCTAAGGCAGGCTAACAGTAGGACTAAGGACTAAGGGCCTATAGATTTCAAGATGAAGCCCAAGATGTGGCCAAAATAGGCTCAAGAAAGCTTTCTTGGTGAAATCTCTAGCCTGGAGATTTCAAGGTCAAGCCCAAGATGTGGCCAAGATAGGCTCAAGAAAGCTTTCAATTGTAAAGCATCTATTTTAGATAAGTCTAAATCGTCTATATTAATGCTTTTGATTTGTTCCATATAATTATTTTCAGAAGGCTTTGAACTACTACTACCCATTAAAATACATTATTAGATTAAAAAATATCTCTAAAAAAATTGATAAAAAATATTCTGTTTATTATTCATTTTAAGATTAATTTTTAATTTTCTAATATTAACTTCGGAATTAGATAAATGCTTTAAATCTATATATTCTAACTCTCCTTCAAACCCTCT
>DF246158.1:0-12167 GCA_000507305.1 Breviolum minutum Mf 1.05b.01
TAAGGATTGTGTCGCAGTGCGAATGTACCGCCCAATGGCAGCGAATTAACGAGTTGGCGACGACGACGCGACGACGACACGAGGAAAACAACGCGAACACAGGTCCAACCCCAGACCCCAACTATAAACGGGAACCCTTCGCTACGCATTCGGGAATAAATCAAATCCAGCCAAAAACATTTAAGCAACACTTCCATGTATGTAACTATAACTTATAAGTGTGCATGTCTCCCACTTCAACATATTCTCTCCAAAAGCGGGCCCCAGTGCCGTGTACACCACGGATCCTTGGTCACATGTGCGTTCAGGTGCTACATCGATACTAGCATGCACCTCTTCAGGTACCTGGGTTCCACCCAGGGTCGGCTTAAGGGTTGATGGGGTTGATAGACGTTGGGTTGGTAGGATGGTTGGTAGCTGTTGGGTTGGGTTGGGTGGCGACTCATTTCAGATGAATTCACCTGCTTGAAAAGTAACGTTGTGAATTATGATGAACCACAAGTATCAAATCTGGCAAATAAATCTTTAAAACATGATCTTTGGCACAAATCATGCAGAACATGACCAATCACTGTGAATGATCACATTGCATCCCTGCAACATCACACTCATGAACACATCCACCACTGTGCATGGTGAACCATGCTGTTTGCATTCAGATTCAAGCCTTGAACATGGACACACCTTCTCAAACATAGGTTTTGCACGCAATGTTGATAAAATGTTCATTAACTGTGGGCACCCCGTTATACCTCGACCATAAAACCTCATATGTAATGTATTGAACATATCACATCACGAATCATACATATCACATTCACCCGCAGGGTGCATCAAGACTCAAGAAACTCCGTGAAACTCTTCCAAACCATCAAATTTCAAGGTGTCAAATGGCCGGTGCTTGCTTAAAAAAAGATCTTTCACCACGTTTCACCTCCTGTCATCCACCCACAGTTGTTATAAGATACCAGGTCCAACACATCTTCCGGCCACTGCAATGCCTCTGCCGCCCGTGTGGCACCCAATGCTGCACGGTGGATGAGGCTAGCTACTCGAGGGTCTTCATCATGGTCTGATAGGTCCGGAGGTCGGACGAGAGGCCGTGGAGCATCACTTGAGCTCCACATAGGTTGAGAGGAAGGTTATGAGTGGTTACTAGAAAATGAGATGTTGATGGATGTTGTAATATTATTGAGTTAATCCAATTGGAAATATCATGAAATGACCAGTTCCAGCCAGATCGGATTGTTCCCGGACTGCAATGATGGTGGTGAACCAAGCAATGAAAGAAATGAAAAGGATTATCAAACTATCATTGATTCACGACTGACTCACTGATGATATGTATATATCATATATAACATATAGATACATATAGAACTATACTTTGAAAAGTGTTGGACATGTTGGGAACATGCCCCAACAATATATATCCATCCTGTCATGCATCACCAAGATGGAGGAAACAAAACATTTTGACCATCTGTTCCCCCTGTCTCAAAAGTAATTTCTGATTTCATCTGATTTCCCTGTTGCCCTGCACTGTCCTACCACTTCAATGGCTGGTAGTTACTAGTTAAATGCTTTTGAAGAAACATTGATGAGTCATCAACTGCTATCGAAGAAGCACATGAGAAAATCATTGACACCAACACCGACAAAGACACTAAGTTCCAAGCGAAAGTGCTGAAGCTCTTTCAAACGTGCTTCCATCTTCACTTCAAACCAGGACCTACACAGTCACTGCGCATCTCAGTGAATTTTGATTATCCCATGTTATCCCAAATTCCAGCACCACCAATACCACTACTTCCAGCTTTCCAGGTATCAATAAAAATCAGCACTTAACACCTCCAACCCCCACCTCCCAAAACGCTCGGCTAGGCTAGGCTAGAGACACAGATATTGATAGCCATCAACGTCATGGGGCCCAACTCGCCTTCCTACAAGGTTACTGCCTTCTTTGGACGTAGCCAGGGCTTCAAACAATGCCAACGCACCATTGATTCGCCTGATCCAGGGATCCATGGATTTTCTCTTGCCGTGCTGTTGCCGTGCATCCAACATCTGGCACTTTTGCCGGAAGTGGTTCCCAAACGTTGGAAGCAAACAATTTGCCCCAAAAAATCTGGAACTGATTTCATTGTCAGAAATGATTCCTTTGGAATATCGACTAACAAACAAAAGTGCAGATTAAGAAGGGACCTGTACTAGAAATGAACAAAGTGTGTATTTATTGTTGAAATTTAAACATGCACATCTTACCGTGGGCCGTGATATCCCATCAAATGCAAGCTCTGTAAGGTTAGCAGCGAAAGGCACTGAGCACAGGGTTTTCGCCCCCAATCTTCAAGCGTTTATCGCCAGCTGAGCTGTGACAGAAATTGCCCACCAGGTGCATTTGACTTGTCAAAAGAAAAAAATGAGGCAACACCCAAACAAACGGTTTCACCACCTCCATTCATTGGAAGGTGCCACAACATGCTCCTGCCAAGAACGGAAACAAGTTGCGTTCTGATAGAAGTGATATCGATATCTATAGCATTTCGGGAGTATATACAGGCAAGATCCATGTACAGGTTTGCTACAAGTATCCGTACCCCTCAAACGTCCCTAACAAAAAGTTGACTACCAATCTTGAAC
The DNA here is from genome assembly GCA_000507305.1 of Breviolum minutum Mf 1.05b.01. Classification (NCBI taxonomy): domain Eukaryota; class Dinophyceae; order Suessiales; family Symbiodiniaceae; genus Breviolum; species Breviolum minutum. The sequence continues at coordinate 2,644 of DF246158.1, forward strand.
CCCCCAAGTGGTTAAAGTTCCCAACAAACACAACAACTTGCAAAAAATCTCAACAGCTTAACAAATTAGAGTTTGGTATGTGTTGTTGCTTCACCCATGGTGTGTTGTTGCCCCTGCACTCTTTTTCGAAACAACAAAATCCTTTTGATGCTTCCCATCATGTCGTCAATCACACGTCAAAAAATGGTGAAAACGGAGCTTCACAAGCCAGCGTCATGTAAATACTCATTGGAAAACGATGGATTCCTTTTTTGAGGAATGGTATTTGTTTTCCAGGGTTTACCAGCAACTGTTAAAAACTGGAGGGGAGGTTACTGTCAAAATAATACCAGTATATACCATTATTCAGGGTTTACCAGTATATAAATGTTACAGAAACCTGGAGGGGAAGTTCACTCACTTCTTTGTTGCACGGTTTCGTTGGTGGCGATGGACGTGCTCCTGGATATGCCGTAAGGCTTTGGCCAATGAATCTTCGCTTTGCAGAATCAACTGCAAGGCTGATTGCACATCCTCAACGGAAAAATCGTTTCGTTTCGGGGGCTGGTAAGTTGGAGGTGTTCAAGTCCAAACGTCCAGATGACAAACCCGAAAACCCAACGTTTTGAAGCACAAACAATTGGTTTGTAGATGTGTTTCCTTTTCCAAGGTGCCTATTTTTAAGGGTCGGTGTTAATTTTCTGGGGTGTGTCTATGTCGTAGTTGCAATGGCAGTGAAGGTCAGTTCTTTAAAAAGATTGATATCATCCAGGACCAGTCAAGTAAAAGCATACAAACTTAACAACCAGTTGGTGGTTTCAACCCATCTGAAAATATCTGTCAAATTAAAGTGGATCATCTCCCCAGCTAGGGATGAACATTAAATCTATTTAAAGCCACCACCCAAACAAAGTTTATCTTCAACCAAATTAAACCTTGAGTTTCCAGGGATGAGTTACACTTGCAGCGGAAAGGTACTGTAGCGCAAACCACTTGTATCAATAAGCAGTTTTTGAGTTAAATTTTCCCATAGCTAGTCAGCTACTCCCTGAATTTCCTGCACCAAAGGTTTCCCAGGATTTCTTGTGGCTTGCGCAAAGTGCCCCATCCAAAGCTGACAATCCCATCCAACACCACGGGTTCACCTCTGCAGGAATGGCAGCACAATCTGTGTGCGTCACGCGGCGCAAAGCTACCTCCAGCCTTGTGAATGTTCGTGTCGTTTCACCCTATGGTGTCATTCAATATGACCTTTTGGTACCCCCACCCTACATTCAGGTCACCAGCATTACATTAAGTCTCAAATATAAACCTGTTGAAAGTTGAAAAGGTTCCTTCTGGTTCCTTCTTATCACCTCACATCACTACATATTTTAATCAATCCTTGTAGGATATGTTGAATAAAACTACTAGTTGTCTTTCCCAACGCGTTTTTCGATGCTTGCTCTTGAGACTTGACCCTTACGAAAAAGGATGGTCAATTGTCAGGCTTTGAGCTTTGAACCAAACATCTACCCTCATGGGAACGCTCACATATCCCCCTGAAAGCCGTCAATTTTGAGTCGATGATTTTCCAAACTTCCCTAGGTGGGATATGTGATCGTTCCCTAGAGGGTAGAGTATAAAGCCTTACAACGCTTTCCATCTTGCGACCAGCGGTTTTTAATGAGACCTTGGGGTCTCCCTTTTTGCTAACCAACCACTTCCCTCACGTTGCGTAATTAGACAAAAGTCCACATCTCACTGGGAACCACCTCAAGCAATCAACGTAACTAGCTCTCCGTTTTTAGTATCAACAAAAATTACATCTCATCCAAATCGCACCCGACAAAACGCATCAAAACAAGATCGGGATCGCTCCTCTCCCCAAAAATCCAAGAAATCTCCAACAGGACCCACTGAACAGACCCTAAACCAGAGTATCTAATAGCTCGATCGCAACATACTTAGAGGGGTCCGTTGGGATTCGGTCACATTAAAATTTTTGATGGAAAAAAAACAAAGTATAAATGGTGAAATGTTTGTCTCAGCAAGCAGAATCAGCCAAGTTTCTGAGATGTTTCACCTCTTGCTTTCCTTGCTACCACCTCAACCTTCGCTTTCGCCGCTTCACGTGCACGTGCCACCCAGCGCATCACGTATCGCAGCCATAGGCAGTGATGACATCAAAATGCTCAGACATATTTCTCACAACTTTTGCGGTGTATAAATCATATTCAAAAAACAACTTGGTGTTTATGACCTGTGAACAAGTTCAGTCAATGACTTAATTCTGATGGATCAAATTTCCCAACAACTACTTATAATTCGTTGATTTTTTTCTGGTCATACCACCTGCTTGAAAAGTTTTGGTCTACTTGAACCTGAAAAGAAAAAAAGAGTGGCCATCACAAAACCCTCAAAACCATTCACCCACAGTTGGCTTGAAACCAAAAACAGTTTTTGTATCTATTTTTCTTTACCAAGAAAAGCGTTTAAAGTCAAGGGAGATATATCACCACACATTCAACGAACCCGGGGTACCACCAGTGCCCACTTGATCCCAATGTGGCTTCATTGGCAGGAAAAGTGGACAGGTGCTGGAGATATGGCTAGTTGTTACATTGTTTTGGATGTTTTGTTGGTTGCCTTTTCACCCAATGGCTATGCAAGTCATTTAAGGGTTTTCACTTTGAAAATTTAGAAACAAGAAACCATAGAAAAACTATGAAAAATGTCAGCTAGAGAATTTCTTTCAACACACACACTCATACTGGCATCACTGATTCTACAATATTTGCTTCAAATGATTCAAACGCTGCACCCATCGAACCACCCACATCATCACATCAGTTTCGAAGCTATCAATCTCTTCCAGTCAAAAGATTCTGAGCCACGCAGCTATGAACCCGTCGGTTCAAGACTGGTCGTTCTCCGTGTGCATCAAGTTTGTGAACGGGTTAAAAATCTGGGGGAGTCTTTCCCTCAAAAAAACCTGCACCAACCTCCGATGCATTACTTCTACTAAAAAATTCCCAGTGAAACAAGGCTGCTGGAAATTCCAAGTGCTGGACTCATGAGCTTTGTTAAAATGAATGTTTAGATTGGACCAATGTGGGATGATTGACATTCACCATTGTGCTGATAGATCAGAAATTCAGGGAGAATCAGCTCTGTTTGATAGATGTTGACTGTTGATAACATAACTCACTATTTGGAATGGGCTTTATTGTACATCCCAGGTGGTTCTTAAACAATCAACACAAGTAAAGAGTATAGAGTATAGAGGGTAGTAAGTCCAGTATGTCAATCAACCAACCGGTTGTTTTTGATATTCTCAGTTGATCTAATATTTACCTATAAAAAATCAACCATCCATGGATTAGTAAATATACCATTCCCATGGGCATCCGTAATGGGTATTTTCAGGCTCCGATGTCTCCTTAGAAGGAAGCTTTGGAGGATTCCAGGATTCGTAGCCTTTCAAAATCCAACGAATTGATACCAAAAAAAGGCAATTGTTTAAGCCGGCGCCACCTTTTCCAAACCCCATCATTTTGGGTATCCAGCCGTTAAATCTGGGGTGCAGCAGATTTCCAACTAACATAACCAATTGACGTCAACGAAGAGTTTAAACCTCACCTGGATTTGTTCCTGGAAGCAATGCGTGAGTTTGGTTGATTTTTTGGGATGAAGACATCTTGTCTATGGATCCTATTGGGATAGATATATAATTGACATCTATTTTCCACGGTTTCAACCGTTTTATTCTATGACATTTCATTCCCCAATCAAACCGGTGAAATTTTGGTGAGCCTCGAGGTATTTGCCCTTGTTGAAGTTGGTTCTGAAGAATAGCTGTTGTGCAGCCCAAACATCAATGTTTTCTCAGGGATTATTAGGGTATCATTATCTTGGAGGTATCAAACCACCATATTATATCAGCTGAAACCTACAGAAGTGAAACATTCTGAACTTCACCGAAACATCCGAAACTCAGCTCGCCTGGAACCACTATCTCTGCTAGTGTCTTCCGGTAAACCTGACAGCAACTGGATATTTATGTTTCAGAAGGTTTTGCTGGGAGAACAGTCGGACATTGATGACTTTGGATGATTGAAACAGTTTCATTTCTGGATGTTTGAAACCAGGTATGATGCTATCTCACACTGTTTCACAATGAGGTTGCTAAAAACTACACCCTTAACTTCCTTCAGGAACGAAAAAAACAGATATGTCCACATCGAAGAACTGTTCCTTCAACAAAAATCAACAGTTTCAAAGACAAAGATACTCATCCCGAATTTGGATGACTTACCACGACTTTGATTGATCTCTTTTGGCCATTCCGACCCTATGCATAGCATGTTTTTGTTCAACGTAGGAACCCAGAACATCGTGTCGTACAGGAGAAAAAATACACCCAACATGTCTACCTACGGTGATTTTGATGACACTCCACGGGGCGGGCCCTAACATATTTATATAGCATCCTTCTGGGAAATTTGTGAAAAATCATAAACCTGGGATACAGTATGTTCCTTTGATATTGGAATGGTCATGGTTGGTCCATAGTGAACGGTGAACCACAAAAAAAAACACTCCCACCACCACCTTCCTATACCCATAGGATCCATGGGACAGGTATATTGACCTACATTTACCATAAAAATCAACCATCCATGTAGGTAAATATACCAGCCCCAAGGATCCGTCATGGGATAATGACACCACCGGCTCCCAGATTTTGCTCCCAGCAAGACGAGTCACACTGTCGCTTCATGCAGGAAATCGCTTCCACTCTGCGGGTTTCGGCCTAGTTTCAGGGGCAACCAGTCAGTCGGCTATGTCATGGTAGCGTTACGGTTAGGGAGTGTAAACAAAATAACTCAAGGCATCTTGGCAAATGCTTTGTTTCTAGTTTCTACTCCATATAAAACAACTTGCAAGTGAAACTGCAAAAGTTTCACCCCCTGAAGGAACAAAAAATCACCGTCCTGATGATATCCACCGGAAATCAGGATTCATGGGTAACTTCCTCATTCCTTGGATCCGTCCACGGGGGGTAATTACCTCAAAACATCAGGTGTTTTCATGCCAAAACAAGTCGCGGTCGTGACCTGTTGCAAGCAATGAGTTGATTCCTACCTTCTGTGTACTAAAATTTGCCCCATCCCGTGGACCCTTCAAGGTGTATCCGAGCCCCCCGACCGTTGTCAACGCAAGAGATGCATCTCTATCACCCATGGCGATAGAGGTTTTTATGTTGCGGGATGCCGGGGCCCCAAATGTGGGGCCCCAAAAATTGTTTTTTCCTGGACATAAATAGACATAATGGATGTGTTGTAAAAACCAATCCAAGTAAAGAAATCCACTCCGTTTTTTCGGGTTCTTTCCATCCACTGGAGAGACACAAAGTCGCACGAAGCCCGCACGAATGGCTACTTCGCATCCTCACCATCAGGTGGAAACAAGAAGACTTTTTGGGGGGCTTTCAAGGACCAACCCAATCAGGACCACAGCTTTGGAAAACGATTTTGATACAGTATAGAATATGTCTTGTAAATATATGTATATATATGCAGATATATATATATATTATATACAATTAAATAAAATTATATACATATAAAAAATCATCCATAAACTCACAGTCATTATGCGATGATTGACCTTTCCTTGAAATGGTTGACTGGTGGACTGGGAGCCAGAGGCCAAGACGGTAAGCCATCAATATCAATCACACATCTAAGTCATGTCTATAAATGATTGGAATCTCATTTCACCTACATTGAGAAACTCATGAAAAAATAACATGTGTATGTCTATATATATTTAAATCATATATCTACTTAAAAATATCTGTATGCATATGTAAATATATGTAAATAATATGTAGTCACAAACCTCATCACATCTTCACTTCCTGAAACATGGACCTTGCACGGTCACAACTTTTCTTGCGGGCCCGCAAAAGACGACGTGACCGCCGTCGCGGGTCAACGGTGCGCCACATGGCGCGGCGTTGCAGCAACCAATGTGGTGAGGGTCAGAGTTAAAAGCGACCCTGGAGGTATCCCCAAAGTTAGCAAAATGTCTGAGCCCTAGCTTCAACAATGGACGAACTGCGAATGTACGTTTCACGTTTCCACTTTCAACATGATTTGTTCGTAACAAATCCCAAATGGATGTTTTTGAAACATAGCCTCCTGCGTGAAACAGTCGTCACTCATCCTGTGATGAGGCAACTTCTGCTGTGGGTGTTCCACGTCTGTACCGTATGCTGTGTACACCCATCTTGACATTGTGAAGCATTCAAGATGCCATCTGTCAGTATTTCATCAATTTTTGAAGCACATAGATCTGCATGCATCAAAATATGAATTAAGTATCAGTACTCAAATAGAAAACACAGGAAAACAAGCACAATCTTGCATCAACACCACAAAAATATATGGCATAATATGTTGCTTTCTTCTGCTTCCACCTATATTCATTGTCCTTCTTGGTTTGCTGTACACAAAGGTTCCCCATCTCCGACTCTTTGTCGCAATGAGAACCTGCTGACGTTAGCCATGGCCAAAACTACAGCTTGAATGGACATGATCCAATGGCCCCAGACTGTCAACTGGGGCAATTAGAATAATGGTTTCAACCCATCTGAAAAATATTAGTCGAATTGGATCATTTCCCCAGGTAGGGTTGAAAATACAAAATGTTTGAAGCCACCAACTAGAAATAGCAAGTTCCAATTTTTAGTTCAGACTTCTAGGGTAGATACCCCAGTGACATCCTGGTAAAAAAATGACGAACAAAATATTCAATGGTAACCGGTACATGATGAAAAACGAAGGACTCGAAATATTTTTTTGCGATTGGTATAGATATCTCTATAACATGGATATCGGAAGTGACACCAACATGGCCAACTTCGACCGGCACCATTCAGGTGTTCATCCGCTCATCAAACTTACAAATGTTGAGGTGCTTTGTTACATTGTAACGATATATTATCATGTATTATGGCAGTATTGGATGCGAAATCTCTCGCGCACCCCATGAAAAGGAATTAATATGTCGAAAACTTGGGATGAAAGCAAATGCGTATCAAGGCAGGAAGTGAGGGTGGAAAAAAAAACATGTTTTTTGCTTCAGCCTCAAAAAATTGCCAAAATAAAAAGGTATAATGTTACCTGGCATCATGATTTGTATGTGCTTCCACGTGAAGATCTGATAAGTGTGTTTGTGTAAGAGGTTGTAAGAGTATGTAAGACTTACACGTTCTGTGGAAAATGAGACAATGAAAGACTGTAAATAGTATGATCCTGACATTTTGAACTCACAGTTTGTTCTTTTGAACTCCCTTCCCCTTCATTTTCAAAAGCAAACACGTGCTTCTATTAATAATACCTTTGCCAATCCCAACGCCCGAAACACCTCCGCTGCCTCTTACCATGTGCGCTGCGCGTTTCAGGCTTAAGGCAACTTGTCCACCTGTTAGAATGACTCAAAGGGTGGGATTTTGCCATTCAGCTGCGAACATGCGTCTAATTACCAGGGTTTTCGTTTTTTTTCTACACTGAAGGGTAAACGGTTAAGCGGAAATCATTGGTTTTCTCTTAATCGAAATGGAAGTTCAAAACTTTTAATGATTAAATGGGCCTTGATGCCAGTGCGTGTTCGAAGGGAAAATCTTGGAAAACTTTGATTCGAATCCTTCGAGTGGTTGTTTTCCGTAGACCCATGAGGTACGGTTGAACAGCCATGAATACAAACATTATGTCATGTATTTTTCAGTTTTCCTGAAAATATACAGATCTTAGATCATAGTGAGATTCAAACAAGATCAAACAATTAAAATTACAATACATCAAAACCACACATCGAATTCAAATTATGATGAACTCACCAAACAATCGATACTCCAACGGGATGTCATCATCCTTTGATACTTCAGGGCATCTTCCTCAAAACACCCCCCGAACTGCTTCACTTCTCACACTTTTCTGCCCTTCGTAGTACAAGTCTGGTATAATGAGCATGCTGTGATCCAGTAGAATCACTGCCACTGCTAAAGGGTACACAACATCAACTGCAATTCACAGATTGGTGCAGGTGTCCCCCTTCTGGAAATACAAAGTCTGAAGGTTCTGAAACACTTAAAGCATGGGAACATGCTTGCAAAACACATATCTTCAAAAGTCGCAACCTGTGCTGATGCATATAAATAAAATATCTGCTAAGCTAGAATTACACATCCAACCACGCCTGGTCACAGCAAAAAATAATGTTATAACTTCAAAGATTGAAATCTGCTGGAGTGCTGTCTCTTGAAGAGAGCGCCCCTGTGAAATCTGAACAGTTGTCAGCCGATGGTGAGCGACGGGTCAGCATACCTTTGGTGGACTGCAAAAGGGATACAGGATGATGGGTAAAAATACCAAAATTCACCGTGGAAAAACCCATATGGAAACCCATTAATGAAAATGTTCAAAACAAAATACACCTCTTTTCAAACAGGTGATTTTCAGGTTGCATGCGATATGGCATACTGTATCTTAGTGTTCTGGAGAGCATGTATACAAAAAATAATGTATATATATATATATATCCATATCTATGTATGTGTATACAGATTATACAGATGCAATATAATTAGACATCTAGAGTACACAAAAAATATTCATTGTTTAAGTTCAACTTGCTTAGGTCCCTTCTTTCCAGATTTCCGCATATGTTGATCATAATCATATTTGTTTGTAAAATGTAGAGGCTTCACATCTTGGCCACTGCTTGGGAGGAATCCGGAACTACGTACCGTGCTTTGGAAGATTCTGGCACTCTTTAGCTTCCCAATTAGTAGGGAAGTAGATCAGCCCTAGCTCATTAGCTCCCCCAATATCACAGCCTTGTATTTGATGAAACCGTGAAAAACCTGATTCCTGCAATTCAATTTGACCAACAAGACCTCCCATCTAATTGATACGCCCAAAAGAAAAGAAATTGGGAAACTCAAGAAAGGTTTCGAAGGTCAAGCAGCTGCTTAAAAATCACTGCAGGAACAGAAATTTGGCACGCATTCTCTACGACATCCAATCCCCTTGACAGTGGATGATTCGGATGTCTAATTGCTTCCGTTACCAAGGTGATTGGATCCCTAGGACTAGGAAAAACGTGCGAAATTGAAATTCGCTTAAATTTATCCATCCCACCAAACATCTCGCCGTTTTTTTGCTTCCAAAACTTCGAGTGTGCCGAGAGACTCTTCTCCCACCTTCTCTTCTCCTATGAACAACATCACCGACCTCAGGATGGCACCTCAGTTGCGAAGGACGCGTTTAAAAAAGATGTGAAAAATGACAAATTCAAATCATAGCCGGCAACACTCAATGTATGATATATTTACCTACATTTACCGTATTCATAAAGTAATCAAATGATACCCAACAAAATAATGAAAATGTAGGTATACATATACCATACATTGAGTGTCAGGGATAGTGCATCTCACCTTACTCCATGGAATATGGTCTGAAAATCTAGTTACCTAGTTACCTAGCAAAGTT
>DF246159.1:0-12154 GCA_000507305.1 Breviolum minutum Mf 1.05b.01
ACTTCTCAGAAGGAATGTTTACATATTTTTATGTGATATATCCTCTAATATTGCTACTGATCCTTACAACTTTTGATTCTGCCAAGACACTTCCTTCTCAATGCTACTGCTATGGGTGACCTCTGTTGTCACCTCTTCACCTGCCAAGTGAAGATCATTTGAAAGCTGAGCATTGAAAACATGTGGCGAAAAAAAAATGATTGGGGAATGAAATCCAAAAATGAAATGAAAATTCAGTATGATCCCAGGGAATAAAATCCAGTGTGTTAGGGTATACCCTGGATTAATTTCTTAAGGTAGGGGATATGAAAATTCAATATGAAATTTATCTACCTCAGCTTTAGAGCTTGCGATGCCTTTCCTATGCCTTTCCAAATGAACTTCGGAACCCTCTTGTGAGTCTTTTGCCACCGAACATCTTGGAAAAAAAAACAGTGATTCACCAGAAAATACCCAAATCATGCAAAATATATCATTCAATAATTCAATTATAAAATTCCATCACAATCTTGATAGTCTGAAGTTGTTCCCTTTCGGAAAATTCGAGTAGTGTCTAGTTATCTCCACTTGACAGCATGCACACGGTCGCAAGTCGCAGGCCACCTTGAGATAGGCAGGGTCGCATGCGGCACAGGAGTTCATAAGCCTGCCAAAGCATGGCAAAGTGGCTTGCCGTCACAGGCAAGGAATGGTAACAAATGTGTTGAGATTTAATGGAAAAAATGTATGGACATCTGTCCTGGCCATTCTGCAGATTGTCAGTGTTAGCACCAGCACCAGCTTGATCATCATCAGTCATCATCATCTAGTTGGTGGTTTCAACCCCTTTGAAAAATATGCTCCTCAAAATGGGGAATCTTCCCCAAGGTTCGGGGTGAACATATCTAAAAAATTGAAACCACCAACCAGTCATCATCGGTCATCATCAGCCGGCCTCGCCTGGCGGAAGCGATGATTCTCAATGAGTTCGTCTGCTTTTTCTGCCACAACTTTGAACATCTGCAAATCCACCTGTTGACAAACCACACGCACCAAAGAGCAAAGGGGGAAGCTGCCCAGGCAAACACAAACTTTAAAAAAAAAGGTGTAGGTATGTAGGTATATCATTCGTCAATATTATTCATATATTACCATTTTAAATGCGTGGGTTTCCATCGAACATGTCAAAATTATTTGATAGTTCTATCTACAGATCGTTTTGGACTGGTTTTGACTGGATTCTACTCAGATCAAATAAGTGGGTTTCGTAATCACCACCTCTGATAACTCCAGCATCTCGAAAGCAGATGTTTGACCTTTTTCATCACCTGGAGAGCTGTTGGGCGGCAGTGTCAGGACTTTTCTGGGAGAATTGTCTCTACTAAACATGACTAAACCAACAATATTCAGAATTTGCAGGGTGTAGAGTAATTACTCCAAAATGGATACAAAATGGATCGCCAGGCCAGCGAATTATTCAACTACTAGGCATCCACCTGTTGCAAGAAACTCATCCGCTGCCCACTCTGAAAACTGGCATCTCATTGAGTCTATTGGTGCGTAAGCGATACAAACTTAGGAAGAGACGGAGAACAGTAAAGGTTGACACAGGGATTTGAAATTGAGTAAAGATCTCATCATCATCATCATCATCATCATCATCATTCACCCTCTTGATATCATATCAACATGACCTGTATCTAAACCTTCAGTTACACCCCAAAGCGAAACCTGACGTACCCCCGTGCGTGGACTCTCCAACATCCAGGTTTCCAGACCATCTTGCCAGCTCAAGACACGGCCTTGGGCTAGTATGGGGTAGTAATCCTATCATGTAGATTAGGATAGGTTTTTGCCCCCCGAAAACTAACATGTCTGGTGGAAAATCACCTAATAGGAGATACACTAATTCTTAATACATCTCCTTAAATGGTTGGAATGTTCCACTGTCATAATTATTAGTTTTCTGGGGTGTGTTGCTCCCCAAAGTTTAACAGCTCGCCCCTGAAAAGTTTCCGGGCCGCAGGTTAAACTTCACGGGGGTTTGTAAAAGTTGATGAGCCGGGCCCTTATCTCTAAGTTTGCAGCATGGAATATAACCCTTCAACGGCAAGGTAACTAGGGATCACCTTGGAGTGGAAGTATTAATCAAACTATTTCTGCTTGATACATGTCACCAAGGTCCATTCTACAACACTCAAACTGCTACAAGCAAATCAATGGTCCCATGACTCATGAGAGGTGGCTCCGTCATTGCTGCTTGTCAAACCATTTCGGCACATCACCAAGACATACCAAGACTTGGTGATTTGCACAAAAAAGTCTCTCAATCTTGTCAAGCTACTCAAACTTTTCAAGAAAGCCAGCATTCTGCAGGTTAAACCTGACGGAAACGATGCAAGTCTTGAGCATTGCTGTCGCTTCACTACTACCAGCTACCATCTGAATGGAAAGGTCAGAATGTGAAGGGGGCTAAAATGCAAACATGAGCTGCAATCCTTCGTAAAGTGTACTAGACTTTGATGCGACACACCAAAAATCAACAGGCTAAAGACCCTGTCCCACCGGCCAAACCTTGCTGCTGAAAGGGATCGACCTGTGCGACTGGATGATGTTGGATGCTGTGATTGGGATTAGATATGGTATCAGAATGGATAATGATCCCAGTTAATGGTATATTGTAGTTGTAAATAGATCAGTAATTGGGATTATATGATCAGTTCATGATCAATATACTTATAAGTGTTTATACTTCCAGACTTTGCGTTTCCGTTTTTTGAAATAGCTGTTGTTCATGGTTTGGAATTTTGAAAATTTTGGAGTTTTTCCAAAACACCATTGGCACCCAAGACCCTAGTCACCTCATCAAACGAAAGGTGACAAAACTCGTAGACTTCCTGATGAAGTTGTCGAAGTCTTGCCTCCGAAACCAAAGGCCAGGGGGTCGGTTGAACTTCATGCTTGGAAATCACGGCAAGGAAGCAAAAAGGCGTTTTTTTAAAGGTATCTTGAAATTCCAATATGCCAATGTGTATGCACATTTAACATCATTTAACCCATAATGAATTCAAATTATCAACATTCAATTTCTAATCATCACACTACATATACATTTTGAATTACACAACTCATGTCATTCTTATCACACCATAACAAATATGCTGCCAATTCAAGTCTATATACTGCAATTTATCGCCTCCCGGCTCGGCTTTTTGAAGCAAGGTCGTTTTGCATCCTTCGCTTCGAGGGTCAAGATGCGTTGGTTTCTGTGCCCCAGACACTCAATGTGTGCTATACGTACCTACATTTGGTTAACTTTTGATGGTAAATGTAGGTAAATATACCATACATTGGGTATCTGGAATAGGATCAATGCATGGACTGGTATATTTACCAACTAATTTACCATGAAAAATGCCTAAAAATGCACTAAATGTATAGGGAAATACAATATCATAAACGGATCCTATGGGCAATGAAAAGGTGAAAAACGGTGATGTGTGGGAATCCCTAGCGAGATCAAACACCATCATGGCCAGCCAATGAATCTCCTGCAACTCGTTGTATTTATCACACGTCCAGCATGTAGAAAACACTCCTAATACCATGTGTGTGTCCCCGTTTTTCAGCTGCGTTTCAACACATTGGAAAACAGCTTTACGGTGACTCCTTGAGAATCTACCAAAGGACTCTGGTTGACCTGCAAAACCTTCCAATACGTTTGCCTGGTCTTCCTCCTTGTGTGGGTTTTTTTCTGCCCTGCTCTCGGATTTCCCGGCATCCTTGCTAGGTGATTGAAGTCGGTACTCATCCGTAGAACCTCGCGACAGAGAAATGACATTTGGAAACCCAAAGAACACATCAATTCAAGATTGGTGTGGTTTGTTTTTTTTTTTTTCGGTCTCTTGTAAACTACACACAAAGACATGTCCCAAATGCAAGATATCCGGAAATTGACAAAGGGACGCTATTCTTCCACGACCTTGGATGTGCATTGAACATTGTTAAACGCACCTTCGACTTCCCCAAATTGTTGTGATTGTTTTTCGACCACCTTCCAAATAAAACTCCTAGAGAACTCCCTCACAGTTTCAAACACAATGAAACGCATGCCACCATGGACGTTTTTCAAATGTTGTAAGCAAGCATGAAAACAAATTATTCAACATTACGGTCCTTGGTTATCAAAAAAAAACATATAGATGCTGTTGTCCAACTTCTTGAGTCTTATTGCCCTCCAAATCATCCCTTTCTCCCCCTTTAAAGGAGAATGAAGGCACCATGAAACAACAGCTGCTGAGTGTCCCCACTGGACTCACTGGCGGTGGTATGTACTGGGCTGGGCCTCAGCGACATCATGATAATAATGATCATCGGTGTCATCATAACAATTGTCATGAATGCATGCATGCATGCATGCAGATGATGATGATGATGATGATGATGATGATGATGATGATGATGATGATGATGATGGTGATCAGGATCAACATCAAACAGAACTCATTTTCCTGCACTGTGACGCCCTGGGTCCACCGACTCGGGTTCACACCTCACAAGTTGGAAACTTTGCAGCAAATTGGGACCTATCCTAGGTTTACACAAGGGCCTGCATACACAAATTGGGGAGGGTGCGTGCCTCGTGCCTGGCCTAAGGAGCTGCTCTCCAAGGTGTTGAATTATGATGAATTCATATGAATTCATGGTAGTTGATCAAAAAACCATTTAAAAAAACAAAAATTAAAATACCTTACTAGAATCAAATATCCCTGGAACACTTTGATATCGGAATCTTTGTTTGGGTTCTACCAAAGTCCAGAAAATCCCGTGGCTCCCAACGTCGAACTGGGACTGGCCGTGTCGACCATCATGTTGGCCTTTGGCGTTTCGAAATAACGCATGCAACAAGCACAGCTCCAAGTGGAAATGAGATAATCATAGATAATCCAGAAGTAAAATGATTTGACGTTTTCTTTGATATGATGTGAAAGTTAGCTCACCCATTTTGAATCATGTCGAGTTGACATCAGGAAGACCATAAGAAAGTCTATTCTACTACAATGAAACCCCAGTCTGGAGGTCAAACGTCCGTAATTTTCCAGTTGTTTTGTGATGAGGCCCTGAACGAATTATATAATCGCATTTTTCAATGGGGGATATCATCCCAAATGGGAACTCATAGTTTCCTTCGGTGGGCAAGCTCTTATTTGGCAACGAAGTGTACACACATAGACCAAATTCTTGGAAATAATGTGAATCTCTCATAAAAATCTGTTCTTGATCTCCATGTTGTATCATTTTCTGTGGATTTGTTCCACCCACCTCACCGTTTGTTCATGATCAAAATGCTTTTCAAATCCTGATGCAACTGAGGTTTTTGGACCCACTTCTCCTTCTTCCCCGCATCAGGCTTGGTGGGTTGTGGCCTCGGATAAAGGGGTTTTCGGGGAGGGTTTAGGACCTCTAACCTCGTGGAGATTCACCATATTTTCGCCCATGGGAGCCGAAAGTTCATTTTGTGATGGTTTTTTCACCTGAGGGTTTTTTTTGTTCAACAATGAGCCAAGGGGTATCTTAAATCTGGAAATTTTCCCCTACTCTCATCATCCTATGACTTTTTTATTTGCTCACTGCCACTGATATCATTTTTCTCAGGTTCCTAACGACAGAATCTGCCGATTGCCCAGCACCGTGGGGAAAAACTGCTTGCCCTGCACACACAACGCATTGCCAGATTTCTCGAGGATTTCTATGTTTGTTTTAGAACGACGTAACACATTAATTTGGACTCATGGACTGAAAAAACCTGGCTGGGTTCTTGTTGCATTCAAAAAATACCTCAAGGGTCAACTTCTTCAGCCAAGCTCTGTACATGACAAATGCAGAAATTGCTTTTCAGCCAAAAACTCTCGTGGTAAATCTGTCTTGCAAACTGTCTATCATTGCTGCCTTGTGACTCGAAATGACTCGAAATGATACCCAATCAGACTCATTTACAGTAGCAGTATACAAACCAAACACACAGTCAAACTTTAAATTCCATCCGGACTCGGTAACCACATCCAACTATCCTTCACAGAATCATCCCCTCATATCCCCCCTTGGAGCCCCAAATATATATGGCCTTTGGCAGGTTCAACTCGGCAGAGGGCCTGCCATTTGGTATCTTCGAACCCATGAAGCCAACCCGCAAAAGTGGTTTCACGCCATAATTTCTTGCACCCATGACGGATCCATGGGACTGATGATGTTTACCCTATATTTACCTACATCTTTGGTTGATTTTTAGGGTTTTCATGTAGGTAAAAATATACCAGTTACATGGATGGTATGAGGGTATAAGGGTCATATATTGCTTCTAATAGCAAGGCCCTTTACCTATCCCCAACCAACTGACTTCTACCTTCACCCTACCGTGTCGCTCCCGTCCCGGGACCTCTGTCGTGGATATCGCATCACTGCCTTCTCTAAGAGGCCACCCTAAGCTCACATGTTGGGTTGTCTGCTCAGGATGCCATCGTCACCACCAGGATTATGAACCATTTTTAGTACCTTTTAGTAGGGAATCCCTCCAAAAAAAATCTTTCATTTGCCACTGATACTGGGAATACACCCCCCGAAGTTGAACAGCTCTCCCCTGAAAAATGGTGGTTGGAAGACGATCCTTTGCTATTGGGAAGATAACTTTTCAGGGGCGAGCTGTTAAACTTTGGGGGGATATCACAAAACAGGAAATGCCACCTGTTTGGAAACAAGGAGCAAAATTATTTGTGTTTTTTGAAACCCATTCTCAATGAGCGCCCAAATGCGCGCCCTGTAGTCCTGAGCCTGCTTATATACGCTTGTATTAACACAGTCGGTCTGTCCAGGAAGAAACCATCGTGTGGAGCAGGAATCCAGGAACAAAACACAGGAGTGATGCGCAAACACCAAGTGTTTTCGTCACTGTGCGACACTGGGTTTTGTCAAAAAATCGATTCCAGGTGTTGAGGTTGTGAGGACCACAAAAATGCCGGTCAAGGGGGCATCGATTCCACGAAATCTGAGGAAATCTACCAAAATCTGCAAAATTTAGAAAATCATGTGTCATAGAAAAATCCACAAAGCATTACAAATCTACAAAAATTACAGCTGAACATAGCTGAACTCTGACTTCTGTGATTTATTTGGCAACTGCAAAAGACACCAAGGCCACATAGATTCACCTATGCTCCTGCAAATGGTTCCACAGATGTAGAAGAAATCTATGCTCGAAAGACTATGGCTATGTTATATTCATTTATATAGAACATGTTTGAAAGAACAACAAATGCCTGGTTTTTCAGACAACATCATCAGTACACCGTTTTGCTTCTTTAGGTGGGATACACTTTTGATGTCATAGTTACGATATACTGGCAATTCCAATGAAATGGTGTGACTCGCTGCATGGTGCGAGGGGGAAAAGCATTCCAGTGAAAAATGATGATACATTTTGGACTATGAACGATGATAGAAAATGATTGCAAGGTGATGGAGGATGGAAGATGACGGATGCCGGATGACAGAGAAATAAAGACAGCTAATGGATCATGATGAATGATGGATGATGGATGATGATGGGAAGATGTTTTATGGAAGATAACGGATGATGGATAATTACGGATGGTGGATAATGTTGGATGATAATTGGAAGATGATTTTGCTGATGAATGACGGATTCTGTAGTACTGATGCATGATGGAAGCTGGAGAGATGAACAAATGTAACCTTCGTTGATCGCCTGGATTCTCTCGTTGGGAGAGACGCGGCGCAATGTCTTGCTGAGATGATCAAGTCTAAACCCCCAGCATTCAATCATTTATGATTTCAGCAATGAGTACAGTATCACGTACAACAAAAGTTGCAAGGCATATCAAAGCATATAGACATATAAATGACATATATATGTATGACATATAATATGAATCAATATGAGCAGGGGTGGTTCATAAACATCCAGTATTTGCATATAGCTGCATATAGCTGTACATATCATGTACATATCTGCATATCTATCCAACAAATCATTCGTTGAAGTCTCAGCCATTCAACAACAACTTCTCTCCATCTCCCTGTTGAGGGGCCAGGGTGGGGCTGTCGCTCTCAGCCATTCTCCTGGCGAATCACGTCTCACTTATGCACCATTCGCTAGTGTAGATGTACTGTAGCCGGTACCATTCTATATACACATGTCATACTGTATAGTATATTATATATATATATATACGTACTGTACATGATATCATTACATATCATTATATATATGTATATATAATCTAGAAGTGAATGGAATGCCAAGAGTGACATGCATTCGTTTCTATCAAAAGAAGTCTTTGATCTGATTTGGTTTACATCAGCCCAGCTTCGAAACCCATGTTCCCCCTGTATTGAAGTTGAAATGTGGTGAAAAAAAAACAACCTCCAATCCAAAGTGTCGTGTTTCCATATGTTTCCCTCATCTTCAGCGCGCCTGCTTCTAAAGAAACTGTGGATAGAAAAACCTTGGCAGCCATGGCAGTGACCAAGTTGCCACCCTGTGAAGAGAAATGAAAACACCATTAATCCATGGGTGGTTGAATTGATTGTTGATATATCAGTGTGGTTGTATACTTTGTTTTATCATCTTTTTGCTAACCTGCTTTTATTTGATTGACGTTTTCATTTCAACCTGCTTGAAACTGGTATTCAATGGATCTCAACGGATCTTTCCCATATGGGGATAGGGACGTTTGAAACTTTTTTTTTGCACTGCTCCCCCTTTGAACGTAACAGAGGGGAAAGTGAAGGTGAGTAGGGATCCCCTTGCCTAAAAATGGAAGTCCAACCTCGTGGTCACCCAGCAACTGGGTGGGGCAGCATTCGTACACAAAGTTGTCAAGATAGACCCTCCAGGGAACTAACATATCCCCTTTAAAGGTAGCTGGGAAGATGATTTTCCCCTTTCCTAGGTGGGATATGCTAGTTCCCAGGAGGGCACATTTTGAGGCAACCAGTCACAAAAGGGACTTTCCACTATAGCATCAGAGACTCCATACCAACAGTCACACTGCAACTACATCCCAAACCACCCACTGCGCAGCCATGTAAGCCCTGCACGTCTGAAGAACACCCAAGCACTACTGCCCGAAAAAAATGCGGGGTTGGGAAATCTTCCTTATCCACAAGAAGCTTGAGCCTTAAAACTGCAAGGAGTTCCGTGAGTTCGTTGCCTTTTAAGGGTCATAAGAAATTGGAAATTGCCACCTCATGAGCTCAAGGAAGGCTTGAAAAACTTGGCACCCACATGATATCTTCTTTAGATACACCATGTGATATAGATATAAACATATTACCTGCCGTAGAACATGTCAAATATCTTGAATTGCATGGAGATACTCTTATGTAGGAGTGCCATTATTTGGCTTAACCAAACCAGCGTTTTCCGAAAGGATGGTTATCTTATGTCAGCCCAAGTGATCTTAGGAAACATCTGAGCATTGAATATCAAGTCCCAAAACAAATTGGCACCTTACTTGAGCCATAACCAACAAAGCTGAACGAATGACAAAACGATGACTCCCAAGACCAGGTAACTAAATCAATTGTCAATTCATCAACATCTTGAAATTTCAAACCTGGCGAAAAAACTTCCACAATGCATAAGACAAATAACATACAGTTCATAAGGGACAATGTTGTGACAGACTTTTCATAAGAAGAAATCACTAGTTGATATATTGGTAATTATCCCCATTCTTCATAGGGTTTTGTACACCCCCAGGTGGTGGTAATTTCTCGCCGGATTTCTTCCACCATCAACAGGTGAAGCACCTGCCTCAATCGCTGTGAAGTCATATCCTGCCACCGCCGAAAGTCCCTCCGTACGGTACCTGGGAATTTTCTGCCGGGAAAACCGGCTGCCAAAACGCTGGCAATTTTTGTGCAACTAATGGAAGAATATGAAAGACATGCATTTGGTTTCCTTATGTTCCCTGAAAATTTTGGATGGAAGTTCCAGTATTCAATCAGAATTTGTGGTTTCTGTCACAGGGCCCTTCACTTTAACTCATCTCAAACCAACAACTGAATGAGAGGTTCAATCACATTTGCTTGGAATCACAGTGGTGATAGAAAGAAGAACTACTTTTGACACAATTGTATATTGTCTATATCTATTCTAGCATTCTCACCACATCATTGCAGTTTCTTGAAGCTAAAAACGTAATGTCTTGCGGTAAACCCACGGTTTCCACAGGGCACTTGCATCGCACAATACCTTGAACTCCATTCTTGCGGAAGACTGGCACCTAGTTCAGCCGAAGCATAGTCTTGGGAAATGCCAACCGCGGAAACAAATCCCACTATGTTGGGCAAGCACACAAAACGCCGTGACTTCTAATTTGACTATGTTTTCCACCAAAATCATCCAAAATCCACAATCTGCACTATCTATCTTCTACCATCGGATCTGAATGGCACTGTGTGTACACGTATTCGTATTGTGCCTCTTGTAAAACATAATGAATAAAATAAACATGTACAACCCTTGAAATTCAGGGCAAAAGCTATGGGCCATGGCCTTCCCAGCTTCCTGAAACAAACCCTTTCTTTGGTACCCCTGACTGACACTTCTCGTCCTTAGCGGCTGAGAGGATCAAGGGGAGCCGAGCTGCCAGTTGTAAAAGAGGATGTAGCACCCGTCGTTTGAACCCCCACACTGATTTGAACCAACAAATTTATTGTATCTTAGGTCTGATCAGGTTAATAGCTGAATTATTCCAATACTTCTTCATACTTCATCAACTGAGAAAATTCCAGGCAATATTAGAAGCATGGCAATCGTACATGGCAATCGTATAACATTGAGGTCCCCCTGGCGTCCTTGGGTGAGAATCCAAAAACACAATCTTCCTCCAGCATGAAAACACCGAAACTCTTAAACTCACGCATCCAGTGCATCCGCCAATTTTCCAAAGGTGTGTCGTGTCCCGTAGCAGTGTTGGAAAGGTACAAGAAGGATCCCCTACAACAAACATCTGGTGGTTCCCGTTGCTGGGAGGGGGACAAACACACCAAAATAGGTATATGTGTAATTACAGTACATATATACGAGTACGTATAGTATAGTGACATGTTGTATATGGTTGATTCATGTTGGTTTCATGGTTGATTCTGGGTGGTGTCTCAAAATCCATACACCACGGCACCTTCTAAACCACAGGAGAGGTCCACACTGTCATCAGAAAACCTAGGCGATGGAGGTCAGCAGTCTCTCCCTCTGGCTTCAAACGAGGGGAACACGGAAAAGTCCCCAGGTTTCTGGCGGAACCAACCACCCCAGGTGTTCGCTATGATCGCTATGTTATTTTTCGTATCATCAAGAATCTTCTGGCTGGTCAAGGTTATCCACGTGATTTTTTGTTTCGTGGATTCGTCCTCTTCACGGGTCAAAAAAAAGGTTGGAGGACTGTACCCAGTTTAGTATAGGAATATGTTGCAAATCTCAACAAAAAGGCGGACTGCTGTATCTATTTGATTTATGATCATGGAAATTTCATGATGACATATAGCAAGGATTTTCGCATCGTTAATGAATGTCGAAATGATACAAGACAATTTTGTCATGGGGGCTTGCGGAGAGCTCGATCAAATCACATCCTTAATCGCATGAACAGAATTAAACACCAAGTGGTCAATGGCATGAAGCACAATATCTGCCCCCACAAATTGAAGTTGGTACCAGTGACATCATTATGACATCATTAAAATCAGGTTCAGAATGTTCTGCAAAAAGGTCAGAGCACTTTGCCTGCTTATTCCGTTTTGCCTGCTTGAAATCGGTTCTCTTTTGCCGGGCGACGTAATGACGCCATTCGAGTTCTGATAAGGATGACCTGTTCGATCCAAGACTACCTCAGTGACATGGCACCAAAGTGGGCACCAGGGTGCGACCCGTGGGAAAAAAACACCATCTGGACGTCTATTCATTCAGAACACGTTGAGAGCACTTATTATGTATCATGTCCGATCATATCTCATCAAACTCAACAAGAAAATGTTGCATGGTGACGGGAGGTGCTGCATCTAAAGTCATCTGCCACCACATGTCACCAAAAATCATGACAAAATCCGTTGAATCACTTCAACCCTATGAATATATGGTGCAGGCCTGCGG
>DF246160.1:0-12154 GCA_000507305.1 Breviolum minutum Mf 1.05b.01
CGACCCCCCCTTTGCAATTGCAAAGGAGGAGGAGGGGGGGGACGAAGGAGAGGAAGGAGAGAAATAAGGGAGGAGCAAAGGAGGAGGAGGAGGGGGGGGGAGGGGGGAAGGAAGAAAGATGAAGGAGGAGAGGAGGAGAGACGGAAAGAGGAAAGGAGGAGGGGGGGGAGGGGGGGGACCCCCAACGATGTTATCCGGACGGAAAGTAGCGAACTCTCCTAAAACGTCCGTCGCGGAAACCCTTCCAGATTCCGTGTGTTTTCTCAAGTAAAACGCGTCTTGCGTTGAATGCTATTGTAAATTTATTTGACTCGCGGCCGACCACTCCCACATGCCTTGTTTTTTTCAAACAAGAAATCGCGCGTTGCAGGAATTCTGCGACATTCCTCAGGTTCACTTTCGTTGTGTTTTCTTAGGTACAATGCGTCTTGGGTTCACAAGTCAGGGGAAAACGCGCCTCGGAGGAATGACCAGGAAGTTTCTTCGTTGGAAGAAAGAGATATGTTGACCAAGGAGTTTTCTCATGTGTGTGTCGAGAGGAAAAAAGTGACGCTGCGGCAAGCACTTGAGCAAAGGATCCCCAAGCACCGAAAAAAATCAACTTCCCACAGAAGATATGTGGAAACGGCGGGTAGTGAACAAACATCATCAGTATTCATGTTGTTGTCGGCAAAAACACGTGTTTACATACGTAGTGGGAGGGCGGGTGGTAATGAACGAGACTTGTTATTTTACGTTCAATATGAAGAAACTTGACCCCAATCCCCACCCTAGACCCCCAGTTAGACCCTAAAGGATTCCTTTACATATAAAGGCATGTTTGGCTACAATGTTGTTTTGTCACTTTGAAACCCTTCCCCCACCCCAGTCCCGACCCTAAACCCCAGTCCCCCCCAGTTAGCAAATGACTCTCGGCTTCTTGGGGCCCAAAATGATGTCCCTGGCAGTAAAAACCGATTCTAAAATGTTCTGTGTTTGAAAATGACCCTCGGAATTTGTTTGAAAATGACCCCCCTGCCGTGTTGCGCCAAAGCAGGTTCTATTAAAGCATAAATTTTGGTACACACCATGCCTTCTCTGCACACTTGCTATCAGTAGCATGACCATAGACCAGCACGTTTTAGATTTAAGTGCTACCATGAGCCACACCTACCACGTGTTTAGGAATCCCATGTGAATGGTGCTGCAGATGTGTTGTCGTCAGTAGCATGTCCACGGTCCCCTTTGTGTACTCAAATTCGACCACGTTTTGCGTTTTTGTTGCGGCTTTATGGCTTTGAGAAGCGCCAGTGAGGGAGTGCCACCAAGTGGTTTTGTGGCTTCGCGGCGTGGTTGCGGTTAAGCGGCTTTGTGGCGTGATAACTTCGCCGGCCCCCGTTCCCCATACTGTGAGATTCACACCGCCCATTGGACCATGTTTTAGTGGGCAACATCCAAATTGGAAGGCTTCGAATGATGATGCCTGAGCATCAGATGCAGGTTGCCATTTGTTACCCCGAACATTTTCCCAAGTTCATCACCCTGTCGACGCCCCATGCCGTGTCAGGGGCAACAAGCAGTGGAACTTTGGAGTTGTGCCTTGACAGCGATGTCCATCATAGACGCAGTTAAGCTGTCATGACATGTTCGAAAGTCACAAGACCTGTGACATTCGTCTCCGAGGTGAATCTACAACCAGCCATCGTACGGTCCAAAGGTCAGGTAGAGATGTAGGGACATAGGGACGTAGACAGTGGCAACGTGCTTTGAAGATCCATGAAGATTCTGGGTTCAGTGAGGTTTGGGGCACCCACAGCTTTGTTCGATTCATATGACGATATGTCGATGGTAACTCAATGATATAAATCAAGATACCAACCAATATGATACATAAACAGTCATAAACGATATAATAAGACAACTATATTATATGACAAGAATCCCCCCTCCAGTTTCCTCTACAAAATGGGTGGGGTCGTGCGCAAAATAAAATGGCTATCCACCTGGTTTTGNCAGAAACCATCTCGGGCTACATACATGACGATAGATCCATTTTCTTGCAAACCCATTCCAACAGCACATTTAACATCAACACATCTGAAGGTGTGTGCAGCCATTTTGTAGAAACCAACAGTTGGGGTGTGCACACCCATTTTGTAGTTGGCACTGATTTTATACTACAAAATGGGGTGCACAACCCCACCTGGTCAATTGGAAGGGGGATTTACAAGACATTTTTGATTAAATGTAGTGTTTCAACGATTGATAGGCAGGCGGCTACTTTAAGATGCCGAAACTGTTGGTCAAGGCATGACCCAGCGAAATATATAAACATCGCCTCAGCATCGCCACCTTTTCGCAGGGGTGGCGGATTGTTTTCGCATTGTTGGCAACAGAGACTCGGCAAGATTTGGGTGTGGCAGAGTTCCACTGAATTAAAACGATTTGATTGATTCTTACAAAACCGGGACGCTTGGTTTGCCCGTTTAATGAGGTTTAGGAGTTCGAACCTACGTGGAATCACTAAAGATTCGTGTACATTGATGTTGTCCCTCTTTTTGTTGACGAACTGGTCAATGAATATCAAAAGGCTATTCATTTTAATGGTACTTGTACAACTTGTTCCAAAAAGTTTCAAGGAGAGTGTGCGTTGCGTTTGCTTGAGCTGGCGGCGTCTTTCTATTTTAGGAACAGCCCTAGGCAGTAGCAAGGAGCAAACCCATTACCCACATTTCTTGTGATTTTTTGTTTTTTATTTTGCATATTTTTATATTCCATTGCTTATTTTGAGTACTAGTGGATCCATGATGCTCCACAAATATATTTTTTGGGTGGACAGGCAATTGCACCACGTTGCAACCGTCCTTGCCAGGAAAGCCCTGCATTGATATGACCGCCAAGGGATGGGACAAGGGATGCTTGGACAAGCTTTGGGGAGTTTTGATGCTCTGAAGTTGGTGAAGTGCAACTTGTCAATTGATTCTAAACATTCTTTATTGATTCGAGCGCCCCAAGTTTGGATTGAAAGGAAGCAAACAATCTCAGCCAAACGGTTCCAAAATTTTCAGATTGAACTTTCCTCGTGTACTTTACGACGCCTACAAACTCAGGACGTCGCAATCAGCACATAGACAATGCAGAGGGCAGAGATGCCTTGAAGTTGAAGTCCCATTCGAAGCTGAAAAAGTGAGCTGAGCTGTTTCTGTAGCGTCCATGGCACTCCATTTCTGAGATGCTCATTTTGTGACCGTTTCATTTTTGTTTGTGTTGGACATTTCCTGTTCCAGAGTCGATGTATTTCTGGTGAAAGCTGCCTCTTGGGGTCGACAACCGTTGAGGAACAATTCACCCAAAAAATGGCCAATTGTGCACCCAGTGATTGAAATGCACATATATCCTTTGTGTGTGCACACTACAACATCGCAAAACTCGCCTGTGGATGTGTCCTTTCTTGCGCCTTTAATGCTTTTTATGCTTCGTACATTTGGCTCACAGTTTTGGTGTTGTTGCGGGGGCAAAGTTGTTGCCATGGTTGTCACATATTGAATACGGACAACCGTCCATACATGCCCTTCAATTGCGTTTGGAGATGGTTCACCCCCCGAAAAGCATCGAGGAAACAACATACATGCGGTACAGAAATTGCGCAAGAATTACTGTACCAGTTTTGAAAAACGAAGAGACCTAGAGAACACCCGCAAAATCAAGCAACATTCTCTGAAAGTTGAAGCGATTGCCACTTCGAAGCGCTTGAAAAAATGGCTGCGTGGGGAAGAATTGCGGATGCTGATGATGGTGACTCCATTTCAAATGATTCTATATCTATTGAGCAGTACTGTTTTACGATCATTTTTCTTTTGTTGGTGGATTGCTTCGTTCCTCCAAGGTTGCCACAAAGAGGGAGTGGGAAATGCTAAATCTAATTTTGCTACCCAAGGACTCAGCTACAGATGGAGATTTTGGAGTTGAGATGGATTTGACTGATACTGCTGCTGGCAAACCAGCTCGGCTGTGTATGCCATGGACATTGTTGGTCGTGGTCACATTGACATTGGGTTTTCTCGGCATGCTCGGCGCATCGAACTGGCATCAAGAATCCATACCCATAAAGACAATGGACATGAGCAACTTGCAAGAGGCGAGGCTTGTAGGCTGCAAATCCATGAAGCCCAAGCAAAGTTCATTGATGAAAGCTTTGCAGTTCTGAGTTTGTGAAGTTTTCTTTTCAAAAAATCATGGGCATCACAACATCACAGATATCACAGGTCACGGTTGATGTTCTCGTGTACACGTATTGCACGGTATTGCATGTCAAGCCTGGCCACAGGTGGACCCTCCACCGGCTGAAGGTCCACAAGGAGGCACTTTGGAACCTGGTCCAGGCTGTCCATCGGCTTGTGGCAGCTTTGTCGCTTGCTCTATCAACGCTTCCAGCGAGAACAATTTATATCCAGTAGACCTTTTCCAAACCTTTGGCCTATTCCCATTTCCAGATGGTTTGAAACCAACGATCGCGCTGAACAGACTCTTCAACAAGCAGCTGGTACCCTTCACCCCAGATTTCCAATGCCCTGGAACAGATTGCTTCATTCCGAGCCTCGGTGTTGTGCTAATCAATCAGCTTATCCTTTCCCCTTTTTGTGATCACTGAACGGTGTGATTCCAAAGCACCAATTGTGGGGGGGGGGCCCTTTCACCAAGGATTGCCTCCAAATATTTCTGCAAAAGACCTCTTTTGTTGAGCCAACGAATCCCGTTGCTGCATTGCCCTGAGGAATGCTTTTGTCAATGACGATTTTTGCGACTGCCCCATCAACTGTTCCGATGAGATTGCGCATAGCTGTGAGAGCTGTGGCGCTGACTTAGTTAACAGCAGTGAAAATGTAGTAGCTGGTGTAGGATGTCCAAACTTTTGTGGAGGTCTGAATGATGCAAGCAACATCAATTGTTTAGGGACCGGCGCCAGCACACTTCCCAGATTCTCTTGTCCAGACAGCGCTTGTGAAATTGATGGACTCTTCGTAGATGACAATCGCTGTGACTGTCCATTCACCTGTGCTGATGAAACAAACTGGACCTGTGACAATTGTTCGTGTCCTAGCATTTGTGGTGTGGCAGTCTTCGACTGTGATGGCTCCGGATTGTTTACTTGTCCAAAAGCTTCCAACAACCAGACCTGCGTCATTCCTGGAGACAAGGTCGGCAATGGAATATGTGATTGCCCAGAAACTTGCGAAGATGAGGCAAGTTACCCCGGACCACCACTGGATTGTAACAGATGCACATGTCCTACTGCATGTGGTCAGAGCCTTGAAGTCATTGGGACTTGTGTTTTCGAACAAATCTTATCCATTTTTCCTCCATTCGACTGTGGGAATGGCTGTTTGATTCCTGGTGGGCCTAGCTTCTTTGCAAGTTTTGTGAATGACGGTGTTTGTGACTGTCCTGGAAATTGCGCAGATGAATTTGACACTGGCTGGACTTGCGAAACCTGCAACTGCCCAACCACTTGCCTTACGGCAAGAAGTAACGTTGTTTGCGGTGAGCCGTACTTTCAATGTCCTGACAGCGACTGCAAAGTTCCGGTAGATGCAATCAACGACAATGCATGTAATTGCCCCGGCTGTGAAGATGAGAAAGACTGGACATGTGAAACTTGTGATCTCGGCTGTCCATTCGAAAATGTATGTTACCAAAGACCTCCATGTCGGGCTGCAGTCTTTGAATGTGGCCAATCCTCAGAGCGCTGTGCTTTGCGAGGAACACAGGTGAACAACAATATTTGCGATTGTCCAAATTGTGAGGACCTGAAGTTGGCCTAGTGCAAAACGTCATATCAATACCCAAATTTTACAGCTTTGTACATACTTGTACCAAGTTGATTACAGTTCTGAAGTTTTTTTCAATGCTACCTTTGTTGGCGTCATGTTCAGCGTCGCTTTTCTGATTTCACTTGCAGGACGAAGAGTTTTGGGACTGCAGCAATTGCACATGTCCCACCATTTGCGGGATTGGCGCAGTCCCATGTGGCACACCGGAGGACAGACTTCTGGATACACCTATACAATGCCCGGGATCCGTTGACCCTGTCACTTGAAAATGTTTGAAAGTTCACAAGTTGAAAGTTGATAGAAGAAACATGCCAATGTTCATCGATTTTCTGACGGTGGATGTTGCAAGATTTTAACAAGATTTGCTTGTTCGCTTTGGGAAAATCGGCCTTGTTCAAGCCTGGCTTTTGCTTAGTTTGCCACCTTTTTCCATCCAGGTAACACCGGATGGAGAATGTGCTGTCACACCCGCGCTTTTGCAAAATAATCGTTGCGATTGTCCCGGCCGCTGCGTGGACGAAGTCCTGGATTTTTCAGATCCCCGAAGTTTCCGCTTCCGCCCTCCCATTCCGAACGATCCGAATACTTGCATTTGTCAGCGCAATGACAATCTTCAACCTGCTCAATGCCCTCAAAGTTGTGGAGAAATCGTTGAAGAGTGCCCGTTTCGATGCGAACCCCGCATAAGTTCAGGTTTTGAGGCAGGGTCGAGTCGAGCATGGTCGAGCAAGTTTTCGACAGCATTTTCTGATTTGTAAATTCTATGCGTTGGATATTTTTGGCACTTCATGTCACTGAGAAAAGGTTTTTTGAATTTTCTTGACCATACAATCCTGCAAATACTGCTGTGGAGGTTTTGGTCCAAATCACTTTGAACTGAGCCATGTTTTGAGGTCCCTTGCCACGTCCCTAGTTCAGCAATTAAAGACGGCCGATGCGACTGCCCGGCAGAATGTGATGATGAAGAGGGTAGCTTCACTTGTAATTCCTTCGACGCAGCTCCAAACACGGATGAGTGCTTTTGCTTCTCCCGATGCTTAGGCAGTATTGAACTCGATTTGTCTCCCTGCCCTGGATCTTTTACAGAAGGCTTTTGCAAGAATTTGATCAGCATCAATGGGCCTTCAGTTTGTGAGTTCATCCAAGACTTTTGTGCTGAATATTGTCCTCCTCAGACCGCTTCACTGAATTCTGGTGTCGCAATGGTCACACCCAAAATGCGGGAGGAAATAGAAGCCCTGCATTTGGGACCCAAAGCAGAAAAACTCCTGGCAGTGGCCTTGAATCAAACACAAAAGGCACTGCGATCACCAGCACAACCACATTCAAAACAAAGAACGCAAGCTGCACGTCGAGCCGAACGCAAGCTACGCAAGCTGTCAGAAAGTTTGCCATTTGGGAGTAGTGGCAACTTGCTTCCATGAAGTCAACCTTTTCTGTTTTTTATTCTCCAGGCCCAGCCATACAAAAATCATTTCCACCCAATCCAAAGGAATCCAGCAGGATGAGCTGGATCAAAATTTTGAAACTTGAAATATGACGAAATATGAGCTGTCATGTCCACCCTAGCCACTTTCGCCAGAGGTGTTCGTCAGGGCATCCTAGAATGCGAAGCGGCAATCGAAGAGGCTATGACATCGCTGCCGCGACGCGGCAGCCCAGAGGCCTGGCAAGAGGCGCTGAAACGCAGCTTTGCCGATGGAGCTACTGGAGGTGCTTCAACAAAGTTGCAATGTTGAAACTCAGATCCGCGACCCCTTCCTAGCTGAGTAGAGCAAGCATAGATGTCCATATCACCGACAGAGGATGTGATATGCATCAGCCACAGCCTCAACTTCAGATCAACCCACCGCAAACCCCGTTGAAGCGTTTTTGGGACACCAGATACATTGCACAACATGTGAATGGTATAAAAGTATATATACATGCTTTTTGATAGATGCTGCACCATTGGGATATTCAAAAAACAAGTGGTTGAATCGAACATCCCTTCCATATCTCGACGAGTTTTTTTGGACTTGGCAGGATCTGTGGCCAAGGCATTTGAAGGTTCTGGGGAAGGCCCTACTTTCACCGACCCTATGCGTCATGCCGTCATTCACGACGCCTTGGAAATGCTGCTGACTCCTCCGAAAGACCGGGAACAGAAAGCCCAAGCCATCTTCAGTAAAGAGTTCAGAGATGGGTCTAAAGCTGAGCAGGCATTATTGGATAGCAGGGCTTTGAACAAACCTCGGATCTCAACTAAAGCAAAACAGCAAAACACTGAGGGTGCCTTTGCGGCACTAAATCATGCGAATTGCATCTCCATGTTTTCGCTTTTTGTTCTTTGGTTAAGTCGCTTTTCAGAAAGGAAGTGTGTCTTGCCATGAAACTGAATCCTGCCTTAGAGGCGACGTCAACTTTGTGGATGAGATTTTGAGCGACCTGATCTTCACAGTATACCTTCGCCTGAACGAAAAGAACGAAAAGAACGAAAAGAGCAAAACGCAGTCTACGCAGTCTCATGTCAACGCAGGCCGGCGCATGCAGGCGTGGTCCAAGATTGGCTCAAGGAAGTTTTTGTAATACTTTCTGACACCTCTGCATGGGTGGTACTTCTTGGGTGTGCCTGAACTATCCGAACAATCCTGAACTAAGCCAATCGTATATATCGTATATCATGGCGCATCATGGAATCATGGCATGTTTTTTTGGTCAACTTCCCTTGGATCGCCAGGGCTTTGGACCTGGGGAACTCAGCAATGCATTGGCGAGTGCTTTGCGACCAGCAGATGCATTTGATTGTCCAGATGTGCAAGGCCCATGGCCCATCAGTGTTCGGGGCAAATTTCGTCACCACAGTATTTGGCGTGTTTTAGCGAGACTCGCGTTTTGTTTTTGGTGAGACGTGCATTTCGCGTGGGTTTTTTTGTTGCTGGTGCAGCATTCGTACAGTAAAGGCTTGATGATGTGACCTTCTGAAATCATGACAAGAGCAGCGCTGGGTGAAGTGGCAATTTTCCATCCCATTTTCAAATGCAGTGTAGGAGTTGCTTTTGTGCGAAAATTTGGATGAATGTCTTGCACGAAATGCTCTCAAGTTGGAGCGAGTCTCCGAAGAAGCCACAGCCTGTTGTGATCAGGTGATCACTTTCCGCTTAAAAACAATTGAATTGACTGAAGCCTCATTTGTAGTGCTCCTCCCTCAACCCAGTACTGGTGAGTGAATCTGCTTGACGTCTCACCTCCTCATACCAAAAATGACGCTAAGCTACTACAATGACAAGACCTGATAGCAACCACACATTTGTGCACCATGTGGCCTTTTGAATCATTGTTGGCTTCTTTTGGATGGTCCAGCAACTATCTTTTTTCAACAAGTTGTCCGAAAGTTTCATCAACACCCTCTTGGACTCTTGGAACATGTCGTGAACACTTTTATTTGAACACGCTTCCTCCAACACTTTGAACTCTTGCACATTTCCAAAACATATACTTATTGAACATGCCTACTGGAGGTGCTTCTTGAATGTTTCTTCCACACGGTTGTAGCGAACGTTTCTTGAACACGCTTGTCAAATATCTGCCTAAAAGATTTTCTATGAACTGGTCATTTCGTGAACATTTTCCATACTCTTCTGATGTTTTTAAACACGCTTCAAACAGGTGTTGACTCACATGGTCATGCAGAATCATTCATGTGATGTGCATGTCGCACGTCGCGTACCGTTTCCAGGCTGTGCTTTGCCCAGACCCTTTGTGAACGACCGGAAGTGTGATTGCCCAGACACATGCGCCGACGAGGACCGTTTGACCCTTACTAGCCTTCCAGGTTTGAAAATGTGGAACAAAAAGGAAATTTCAATTGAGTCATTTGCGCAATTCGAAGAGAAAGAAACAATTAACAAGTTTGGGCGGATTGTACAAACGTGTTGGTAATGTCGGTATGTCAGTATGTCTCAAAGTGCAGGGCTCCAAGATGATGCATTTCAGTGAAAAGAATCACCCTCATTCAGAGACAAGCCCATACATTTCTTCCTTGCAAAGTTAAAATGCATGGATAAAAGTTAGATGGTTCCGTGTGGCGACTGTTGAACTTTTCCCGTGTTTAATTCACACAGGGCTTGGCAATGCAGCCAGGCAACCGGGCAGTTTGGGTGCTTCAATTCTTGAATTCCGAAAGATACGTCAGTAGACTCAGTAGACTGAAACTGTTTGATACTGTGTTGAATGAGACCCCAAAGCGGAAGGAAAGCAACGTGCAATGTTTCTTTCCTCATTGTTTTTTTGGATGTCCAAGTTCATGCTAGACCTGGTTCTGTCCACTTCATTAGCTTATACTCCGTTTCCTCCAACCTTTTTTCCCTTCGTGCATGCCGCTGATGGCCTGGTGGCTTGTCTCTCTTTGCATCTCTCTGTCATCTTTGTTTGTCCGATGCCTCCCTTTGTCTCCTTTTTTCCCTTCTTTGTTTTCGCCTGCTTTTCCTTCCTTTTCTTTTGATCTATGCCAGTGATGGCCAGTGCTTGTTTGCCTTTGTGCTTTGGACCGCGGACCGCTCGCACGAAGCGATGCTCCAGAAAATTGTCAAAACGGGCAGACAGGACATTGCCAAGGTGGACGCTAGAGGCTTCCAGCATGTCCAAAAAACTGGTAGAGGCAGGTGTGTCAGATACACCATGCATTTGTAGTCATGATAGGCGCTCATGTTCATCTTCATCATCTTCATCATCGCGCCTTCTGAAAGTGGACTTTTCTCAAGTTTTCTTCGATCTCAGCTCGCGTTTATCAGTTCCAACCCTGCGAAAGCAGCAGGACGCCTTCACCTGCGAGACCTGCATTCCGACAGTTCCATTTGGAATCATAAATCCTGCGCCAACAGCTACGGACATTGGAGTTGCCGTTGGTGTGAGTATCTTTGAGATCTGAGTTCCAAAAAAGAAGTTTTTGAGGATTGCGAATATTGTGATATATTGTGATTATTGTGTTGATTTTAATGATAGGTGGAATCTTGGGACCATGAAAGGGCACTTCAAGTCTTTTTTCTTCACGGTAAAGCATTGAGGTTTGGGCGTTGGGATTGGCGTCGGTCTTGGAGTCGGTCTTGGCTTGGCTTCGGGCATCGGTGCAGTTTTCATTGCACAGGGGTTGGTGCAGTTCACCGTGATGAATGCAGAGGACCATGATACAAATCCTTGATGTCGTTTTAATGGAAATTGAAGTATCATTAATTCCGCATTTGGAACGGATATGCTACTCCTAATATCTTTTGGTAGTAATCGAAGTGTTCCGGCATTTGCTGGAGTTGCTTTACTTGGCAGTAGTGAAGTTGTCTTGGAGCCAAAGCCATGATGGAGGCTGGGATGGTCGTACCTTGTTTAACAACGAGAGGTTTCTTTCGACAGGAGTTCACCAGCAGTCCTGAAGTTCAACAGGGCATGAAACGTGCATTTCTCCGGCTTGCTGGTTTGGAGATCGCAGAAAATGCGGTGAAGTTGAATTGGGCGTGTGCAGCACAAGCCTTGTCTCAAATTACTGCGAAGCTGCGGCGCCTGGGAGAAAAGGTAACTTTGTGCTTCGAGATTGAAATCGAAGGTGAGACGAAAAGCATGGATGCTTGCAAGGTTCTTTCAAGTACTTCTCCGGGAGGCAGAGCAAAGAAATGGCTGAAACTCTGTAGGTTGGATTGCGGCAGCCACCCTTACAAAATCGAGTCATGGGGACCCCTATTACCCCTATTACAAATGCATGTATGTCAGCAGAATGATTGCCATCTGCAAGTTTGTCATTGAAGTCGGAATACAAATAATGCAACTATAATCATAAGAGTTTGTTCGATTCAAGGTCATGGTTTTGGTTTTGAACATGTTGACTGGGATTGAGCAACAGGAGCACAGAAGGTGATCAAGCAGGAACTTCTTGAAGCTGGAGCAGATGATTCCATCGAGCTTGTGAATTGGGAGCCAGACCCTAATCCAAAATCCTTCAATCCTAATACGGATGTCAAGTCTTCAATGCCGTTTTCGCCAATAAATAAAGGCTTCAATCTTGGATGACATTGAGATTTGATGTGCATTTGTGCAGAAGATTTAGACCGTGCGTGAAGGTGCTGGCTCCAATGAGAGTCGTTTCTCCCTTCACAAGACCATGGTGATTGGCCATAAATGGCCTCTTATCTTTTAGTGATATCCCAATATCAAGTTCCAACAAAAATATAATATATCGATATTTTTTAAAAAATGAATCCAATTTGTATGTATATTAAAATTAACTTTTGATCATGAAAGCTCATTTGTTATTTCTAGATGATAAAGATATATCTTCCACCCCGCTCTGAAGCACTTCACCTGCTGCATACTTAGAC
>DF246161.1:0-12139 GCA_000507305.1 Breviolum minutum Mf 1.05b.01
CGTATATACACATATACACACATATATATGTACATAAATATACTTCTCAGAAGGAATGTTTACATATTTTTATGTGACATGAAGACTTCATGAGCGCTGTAAGTGAGGCAGCGAACAAAGGACTGTTGGAGCAGATCCGAAGCTTGTTTTGCAGCCAGAGGGTGCAGTTTTTTTGTAGCCAAACATTGGTAATGATGACAATGTCTGAAGGATTCTGAAGGCTTAAAGGTGATGTCTCCAATCATCCCCATGTAGGCCATGGGGCCATGGATTCTCTTGGGACTTGGGCAAAGGAAGTTGGATCTTGCTACGGGAATGGGCATGAAACCCGCACGATACTCTCCGGAATGAAAGGTGTCCTGGACTCCCAAAAAGTTTGTGGCAATTGGTTGAAAAACATCGCACGACATCATGTCATGGTTTGAAAACAACCTCAAATCTGAAGCTCTCTAAAAAACTGAAGAGAGGGGTTGATTCTTTGATTATCTCTGATCCTGCAGATTTTGCGGATTCAACTTTCATGATTGCTCCCTGAATTCTTCATGTTTTGCCCTTCAGGATCGCAGCAAAACGACCTTGCACAGCTCACACAGCAGTGCGTCAACTGTGAGGCACAAAAAACCAACTAAGGGTTATCATCCGGTATGGATAAGTTCATGGAACATTTCGGAAATGTTTGGAATTCCAATTGACAATGATTATATTCGGGTCGTATCCAGTTTTGTTGACGTGTGACCACCAGGATGAGCATATCCAACGTATGTTGCGCAAGTGGTACTGATAGCTACTCGTAGTGATTTGAATTGATTTGATATTTTGTGAGTGATTTTATGTAATAATTTCCCTGACTTGGTGCAGAGTCAACATTCCCACCAGCAGGAACAGGTCGAACAGCTTCGACGACGCCACGAGATGGAACTTGAGCAACTTCGGCAAGATGCACAGCAGCAGGCAGTGCTTTTTGGGGATTCTTGGGATGTTCATGTTGTAACTTCTAGTTGTCCGGGTCAACAGTTCATGACACTTCTATAATTTGATAGCTATCTAACAGCATCAATTCTACACCTAACTATTTCTCTTCTCTGATGTTTCCGCGACATGACTTTTTGATACTTTTTGCCATAGGGCTATATTCATTGACAATTTTTTGAAGCCTTTTTGTTGGACAATCCCCGATCCCCTGGGCAGTCGACAATCCTCCGAGAAAACTGGGCGGAGCATCGTTGCGAGGCAAGGAAGAGTTCTTGAAATGATTGAATCACGGTGAGTGGGAAGATGGCTTGGTTCATTGTGGAAGTTTTGTCCATTTTCTCTTCTTTCATGAAGTACTGGTAGCAAGTTGTATCTCAAGTTTACATGTCAAGATGTTTCAATCAGTTGGCAGTAGTTTGTGAATTGGTTGTGTGGGAATACTTTGCGTTTTCAAATCAAACACGAGGTGGTTGAGATATTCCGATATTCCTTACATTTTCTTACTGGAAGCAAACACTGCAACAACTAGCTGGCTAAACACAGCAGTCAGCTTGCAGGCCGTTCTTTTTGCCCTGCTCACCAGAGCTGTTTACGTATACACGATTCATCAGTGATTCATCAACATTTAATAAACTTTTTGAAGACCATGTCCTCTTGTTCAATTCACGTCATGAATCGCGACATGTGACATCAGTCCAACAGTCTGGGAATGTTTGTTGGTATGATGACCAAATTTTTTCACCCGTTCCGTGGATACGGAAGCAGAGCGGACAGGTTCAACAGCAGTTAAAGGGGAAGCTGAGGCGCATCGCTGCTGTAGAACTCCAGGATGCGAGAGTCTACTAGACAAGATTGCTTCCTCCAACAAGCAACCTACTAAGCCTCTTTTGGTTGGGCTACACATGTTTTTTTCCAATCCACTTATTTAGTACAATTTCATATTACATGATATGCATTATATTATGTAAAATTCTATAAAACTAGATCCTGTGATAATTCTCTCATATAAAGATTGGTAGAATCATTGAATGCCAGGTGCAAAAAAAGCCCGAAACCTTTGTTGTGCTGACCTACCCTCGCAGGAGGGTGGAGCTGAAAGCGGTGTCCTTGCAAAGCAATGTCGTTCAGCTCCGTGGGGACCTGGAGGCTGGCAAACAAATATGACCAACATGAAATTGAAGGTTATACCCACGAAAAAAACATGGAAACCTCAAAAAATTGGTGTTTTGTGTAGTTGTTTCTCCTTATCCAGAAATATTTTCAGATTTTATGTTAGTTTTCGGTGTGTATGCAAAAAATTAGATGGAAAAATGGAATAAATTGGAAGATAGCTGAACACTGAATTGAAGAAGAATGAACTCCCAACGTTTTTACATCAAAGATGGAGATTCGATGGGATGCATTCGCTGACATTCGGAAATTCGCAGCATGAAGTTACAGTATCAACTCTGATGGTTCTGATGTGCTGCCTAATTCAGGTCATCCCTCTGGTGTTGTGAATTACTGAGTTACTGAAAATTTGGTTGCTTGGGGTGATCTGTACATGATTGGCTATGGCAATGGTCACGGTCACCATATCAGGCAAGACGTAGCGACACCAAAGCGCTGTCGGCCGAAGTGGCAGCGTGGCTGAGTGTATGGCAGCAGGAGTCAGAGTCGCATCTGCGGTTACACAAATGGCGCTTCATGCGCTTCCATGAAGCGGTGGGATATTAGGGGTTTGTTTGTGGAAGATGCCAGTGGGCGTGATGGGGTTTGAAAATATGGCTGGAAACTGGAAAGGTAACCTTTTCATAATTTGGAAATGCCAATGGACATTGTCCCGTTGGAGCTTGGTGCCGTGAAAGGACATGCCGGCACAGATGGGAACTCAGTGTGAAGCTGCTGAATGACTTTCAAACATTTCTGGAAAACACCCATATAATCAATATCGAAGATCTCAATAATATGACTTAACGTGACTTATATATTATTATAGAGTATATGTGATATGATATTGGCCAGCATTCTATGGTTCCACCCTTTCATGCGTAGAGATTTGACCGCACCGGTAGGTGCAGGGCGTGTCTTTCCGGAGGCACTAACAAGGTCAGCTTTTGCTTCGGGCGCAGGCAAAAGGGATGGGGTAGGTTTGAAATTTGTAAAAGCACTGGTTTACGGTATTTTGTCCGTGGCTCAAAAGTGCCTGCGCATACCTGGGCTGCTTTTGACCGCTCCTTTACAAAACACCCCGGGGCCTCAGTTGCAAGTGTGTNGCAAACTCGACAGGTACGTGAATGCGCATCCAGTCCCGCACCACACTGCGAGTCCACGCACTACTCCACAAACGCCACCAAGCAGAAAGCACAGTGATGGGACGAGTGTGCTGCACAGGAACAATTTTGCCACATTGGATTTTACCCGGCTTAGGAAGGCAAACCATCCTACTTTCACACATTTGCTGAGGGACGTCACCACACTCAAGCCAACGCTTGGCTAACAAGGAAAACATGTGAAAAACGTCAAGCGGCAAAAGCCCAAGCTCACGCCCACTCCAACCATCAGGGCCGCCAGCACCCTTAGCGTCACAGGCAATGGCACGCAACTCAGCACCAGACGGGGGCCGCCAAGCTTGAACAGGAAGAGGGTCAACATCTCGAAGGATGGACTCAACCCGGTCGTGGACCGGAAGGTTCTGAGCTTCTCTTTCACCCCAAAAATCACGCCAATAATCAAAAATGATTTCAGCGGCCTGCACATCGGTTTCAGCAACCTGACCCTGAGCGCTGGCAACANATGTCCCCGAGAACGCATGATGTGCTCCTTAAATGTAATTGGGTCAAGGTGGAGAAGTGTTGTCAGTCACTCCCAACGTTTCCTTGTTCAGCTTGGATTCGGTGCTGTTGTCAAGCAGTTGCTGTCTGGACCTTTGTGCAGTTGCACACCAGTATGACCCGTATGACAATCAAATTTCCTGTGATGGCTGCCCTGATGGACCGCATCCTGCTAGTGTGGTCGTCTCTGAGCTGTCCTCATTCCTCAGATGTCCCTGAAAGCACGAGAAGACGGTAGTGTCACGGGGACACGTGCATGGTCCATGCTGACTAGTTTGATGTTTTGTGGCTTTCTGAAGAGTGTGACCTCACAAAGGTGTCTCCGTGGCATGAGCAGATCCGGGTTTCTTCCCCGCTAGTCATGAAACAATTCGCCAGGAAACACCTTCGTGAGGGATTTGACGTTTGAACAGTGCAAGCCGTCAGTGTTGCTAGTGGAACGTGCGATTCAGGACAAATAATACGCTCGGCATCTCGAATGTTTCATAAAGGAAATTGGATTCCCCTCAATGAGGGTGATGGCGCGTTTTGAGAGGAACGTCCTGATCATGTGACGCGTTACAAGGAAACTACGAGGATCGTCAGGGAGGAAAATTGCAGGGTGCAGCTGGAGTCATTTGGCAATCAAGTGGTGATGGTGACCATTTCCGATTCGGCGATTTGGATTGGACGGCGTGCTTTTCAGGGTTGCATGTCTTTGGGCCGAGTCACCATTCCGAATTCAGTGACAAGGATCCAGGGCGGTGCCTTTTGCCGTTGCACTTCTTGGCAAACGGTCATTCTTCCATCAGTGATGGCGATTGACGACTACGCCTTTGATTCATGCAGCTCGTCGAATCGCATCACCATACCCGACCGTGTGCCCAGAAGTTGTCGTTTACCCCTCTCATTTTTCAGATGTTGTGGCAGGATGGAACTTTGGAATGCTGACGCACACATGTATGTTCTTCTTGTATTGCAAAGATGCATAGAAATACCTTCATCCGTAATATGAATTTGTTTGCATAATCTATACGCGGTATTTTTTTTGAACAGTAAAATTCATTCTCACGTGGGGCCGTGTGCGTTCGTCATTTATTTCCATGACATTCTTGTTCCACTGGCTGGGCTGGGTTGCCTAGGCTCTTGGAACCTTTCAAAAAACAGCGGCAAGAAAAGGCTGCCGTGGAACAGTCCATTCGCTGCGACCTTGGGGGTGGCGCTCTGAATTGTTTGGTTGGTTTGCTTGCATGTTTGGGGATGGACAGACGTGACTTTAGTTGCCCTTGTGTGTAGATGGGGATTTGGAACATGATTGATTGATGTTGCAGTTATGGTCCATCGTGATTCCGTCCTTACAATGTTTAGATACGGATAGATTTGATATGCTTTGTTTGTTCGGTGTCATGATGATGAAGCACCAAAAATCATCTACAGGAGTTTTAGGCTAAGTTTTTTGGACACATTTCTAGGCATGATGGTGTTTGATGTTGGTAGCTGTAATTTGGCCCAAAACAAACAAGATGCATTTCTTAAAGCATTATAATTATAATGATGCGTTTGTTGTAACACGATACATGATATGACAACAGATTACACAACAAATATCAACAAATCAAACTCGTTTCAATTTTTCTCTGATCCACTTGAAACAAGTGACAACTGCACCATGGACGAAAACTGGACTTCCGAAGAGGAAGAACTTCCAAAGGCCAAGAAACAACGGCATGAGGTGCTGATGGGTGGAGACATTGCGGTCACAGGGAACTGTTCACAACAGCAGTTCGCAAAGGATGTTTTTCGTTTTGATGTGTAATCTCCTTCGCAAATTCACTAATGTATGCATTGGCTTCATTGGCTACCAATTTTTGGGGGTCGCCTTCAAACTTCATGGCAGGAGGACCCTCCACTGGAAGTGAAGCTTCTCTCAGCAGCCACTGGGGATACCTTACTTCGGTTGCCACGGGTGCAACGGAGCTGCCAACTAGGCTTGCTGAAGGCGGGGATTGCATCGAACCAGGTGTGACTTCCACTACCAAAAAATTTCTCTTTATGGACTCCAAACCCAAAGACTCATTAGCGAAGCTTTGGGTGTTGAAATTTCATTGATGAAGTTAAAAACTGTTTTTTTTGAAGTGAATACATTTATATATACATTCCCGTTCCTTTTGAGTTTATAATAGTTTATATAATATATATCAAGGGTTACCCTTTTGGTCAGAAGCCCGTGGAACTTTTTCCGTGGC
The DNA here is from genome assembly GCA_000507305.1 of Breviolum minutum Mf 1.05b.01. Classification (NCBI taxonomy): domain Eukaryota; class Dinophyceae; order Suessiales; family Symbiodiniaceae; genus Breviolum; species Breviolum minutum. Next base: position 6,011 of record DF246161.1, read on the forward strand.
AGGAGATGATTGAGGCCGCTTTGAGGATACCGAGGCCAGCGCAGCGCCTCTTGTGGGAGACGCAAGAACTCAAGGAGGAGATCTGACAGATATGTTTTCAGTGTGAAACATCAATGATTTCTATCAAGTCATGGAATTGTAGAATGGTGAATTTATGTGTGTGTTTGGTGTGTTTTTTTGTGTTTGATCAACTGAATAGATGATGTTTGAGACTTCAATATCTTTTTTGGGGTTAGCTGTCAGTCAGTCACAGCCTGGGCGCACACCTGAGGACCATAGTTCATTGGGAAGTCTTCTTCCGCAGGACGCAACCACGTTTAGACGAAGCTGGCAACTACCAGTCTGAGGAAGGCAAAGACCTTAAGGATTTGCAGGTAGTGCGTAGTCATTCGCGACCAGTTACTGTGAAAAACTAGCACAGTTGTAAAAGTGCATTAGGTCATATTTGGTTTCAATCCACCTTTGGTTGAGAATATGTAAGTTGTGTTTTTCTCTGGGAGAGTATCTCTGTCTTTGTACAATTCTATATGTTTTTCTGCTGTGAATCCACTTAGACGGATGGCTAACGAATTGACCAGTGCCAGCCTTGGTAGGAGTTGAAGACGGTTGAATTGACTATGATCAAACAAAAACTTCCACCAGACGCTCTTTTCAGAGAGGCAGTTGGTTGCCGGGGGGTTGTAGAAAGGTTGCAGTCACGCAAGAAGCAGGCAACCCCCCACAGAGGCCTTTAGGCTGAGAGGACTTTTGCCATTGATATTTTATATTTTCATAATGTATCATTTTATGGTATTTCAATGTATTTCACATGACTTGTCATTGGGACGATGTGGTCTTTTGATGCCTATCATTCCCGAAGCCTCCACGGATTGCAGGCTGAAAGTGGCAATGGTACCTTGGAATGAGATATTGAAGGATGGATTAGCAGACTTTAGGGACGGAATCCACTCGGCATCCTATGAGATGGAAAATTAGTTTCTGAACCCAACTTTCCGACAAGATAGTGCCGCAGAATATGGAAGTTGGAGGGACAAGTTTGGATGAGTTTGCAACATTCGGGTTTAAAACATTTTAAAATGACATTTGAATGGGCAATAACAGGATCTTGCAGTTCCAGTCACTGTGGTCATATTCTTTCAACCTATTGCATGGGAGGTTCCACACAAAGCTTGTGCAGCTCAAGCACCATGTACTGACCTCCGGTGTTTGTTCGCTTGCTATGTCCGATTCTACCTTGTAATTTATCATGTAGTTGCACAAAAACATATACATTGAGGCACTGTTCATATTTTTTCAGAAATGCCATTCTTCCAACGCTGAAAGTGTAAGGAAGTACCTGCTTGGCCATGTTCAATCTGCCTGACATAGCCGAACTTCTGGCGTACATTGACCCTGCGACTTGTCAACTCGCTCATTGGCAGCCGATTCTCGCGTATCTTATGTTTTGACTATGTTTGAATATACTTTACAGTACAGCACATATATAGTCATTGTTTTGACATTGATGTTGATGAGAATGCTTGCACATTCTTCGTATTGTTCTTCAGACACTGTATTTTCTTTGACAGATCGAAGATGGAGTGGATAGTGGACTAAGAATGTTTGCATCAACGACGTGTGAAGAGAATGCTCTTGACTGAGGCCACTGAACGAAGTTTCTTGTCTATATCGCCGGTGTGAAGGACAACGGCAAACCGCGGCAAGCCGTGGCAACACTGGGAAACCGTGCTTCAGGGCCAAAATGCAGATGTAGGTCTCCATTTTGGGTCATGAAAAAGGGTCTGCTTGAACTCAAATTAAATGCCCATATTCTCATGAGCAGCATCGTCAGTTCAAGTTCACATGCAGATGCAGGGACAATCTATACAATAGATGCCTCTTAAATCTTAATACAGTAATTTGTATGTCGTCATGTTCAACAATGTGAAGCTCGCATCGCTCTTTGCCTAAGGTTGCCTCCATGCTGCAGCAGAACAGAGACTTTCTGCCGCTGGTCCAAATAGTGTCATGTCCCCTGGTGGTTTTGCATCTACGTAAAGGAAAACTGACAAGAGGGTTTCCAACAAATCGAATAGGCCGCCCGCGAAATCCCATGGACGCGAAAGAAAGCATGAAGAATCAATCCTCCGAAAACACCAAAAGGCATCTCAAAGAGGGCAACCGCAGACAGTGAGTCAAGATGTCAAGCTCGGTAGCAACTTATCTGCCCATCTCTCACTATGAAAATGAATCGAACTTCAGACAACTTCCCAATGCTGTTGACATCTAAGGCAACTTGCCTTGCCATTTTGCAATCTGAACACTTCTCCCACCTGAACTTGATGAGCGATGGAAGGTTCCAATCATTTCATGGGGGTCAGGATGGAGTCTCCGTGGAACTTCCCTATGTCAGAACTTGGGTCCAAGAAAAATAAGTAAATTCTCAGGATATCTATAAGAATATCTAAGACCCAAAGACAAGTCCTGTGTTTTTGCCGTCCCACGACGTTTCTGTAGTGCCTGCCTCAGCCTTTTGGCAGGTTGCACGCTGCAGGTGCCAGGTGGCACGCACTACACGCTGCGGTCAGATCGGACTTGCCCGATGTATGCAGGGCGATTCTTTCCAGAAGTGACTATCAAGGCGATGGGGACCACTGGGGTTCAGAGCAATCCAGGGTGGGTTGATTCAGGATCAAATATGTTGATTGATTGGCCAAAGACTTGGGGAAGCTGATAGATCCAGAGATTGCACAGCACAACTTCAGCTTTATATTTATATATCTATCTACATCTACATAGCATTGTAACATCATATCTATAAAAGCAAAAGAGGCTAAGTGTGGATTTCCAGCGGGTCACTGTGAAATTGTGAAGAGATACCTCGTCCAACACCTGTCTCCAGAGTCTTGTAGGGCCCTCAGACACGCTCTCTATTCTACACTTTGCAATTTACCGTCGACACGAAGTGGCTCTAGCTGCTATGGTTTCTCGGTGAAAATGTATCGAGGTGCAAGTCAAGTTGCATCCTACACTCCAGAGAACCTATGCAGAACCTTCATTTGATGTTGTTTGTCACTACTTCTCTAGGTTTATTCATTCTTAACGACTGGCAACTGGACTATTGATGACCTTTGTATACCGTATATACCTACAATTTCTGAAGTCAAACTCTTTACAGGCACAAGGTGTTTTGCCCAGAGTCGCGGCAACATTGTGACGATATCAATTGAGTCTAATCTTTGCTTGCTTCACCTCGCGGCTTATGATTCCAATCTGGCTTCGGAAAATCATGGAAAATGAATGGAAATGATGAAAAATTGGAGAGGTGCAAACCATGTGTAAAGCGCAAAGTAGTGAGGTTCCGTTGCTGAGCCGCGAAACTTTGCTGGAACCCTTTCCCATGTGTCCCTTCAGTATGGGTGGCTGGTGCCTGGGTGATAATTGGGGCACTGTTTACCTGCCTTGAAACGTTCCTGTTGGCTGATTCTACCAAATTCACCTAATTCAGTATTAAAACGTAAGCATGAAAAAACGCTTGAAGTATGACACACTCACATGCGCACTACCGAGGATATGAATCAAGTCTATATATACTAGTCTATACAAGTATATACCATGACCATGCGGACCATGTCACATGTTTCATTTGTCCGTTGTTTGGATCACATCATAGTCGTTTCCTGATGGTGAATTGTGGCGAGTCAAACTCTGACGGACAGCACGTCTTTTCAACGGTAGGACTATTGCCTATAAATCTTCAACACCGCTCATAACAGTTCGTTGATAGTATGATTGTTTCACGCATAACAGATCAACCACGGTTGGCTAAGGAGACCTTTCTCAGGAATGCGTCCCTACGAGGTCTGTCAAGTTATGGGCTTGAAAGAAATTGCCAATGCCATCGAGAAAGCTTCTGCAACCAAGTGAGGCACTCTCAGCTGCAGCTGTGAGTCGGATCAGACTGTGGTGACATGGGTATCTCAGAAAGGGGAAGCAAAATGTACGCGAGATGCTTAAAGACTTGAGCATTGCTCCCGGAAAAGTTCTGATCTGAAAATTTGAAGAGTTGACCCAAGTTGCACAAGCATTGGAGTGGGAGCCAAGATGAGTTACATTTGTTTACAATGCACAGCACCGGGGCGAAAGACTGTCTGACCGCTTGTAGCTGCTCCAAAGGGATCGGTTGACATCATTGACACCTGCTGGGCTTCCATCGAGCTGTTGCGACTCATGGAGGTCTTCAACATATCCGACAGTACGAACAGCAAATGGATTGAACTCAAAGAAGCGAATGAAATGGGCGCGGGAACCGAGTTCCGGTAGACCCGGTAGACGTTTTCAGTGGATCTTAGATTTGCTCTAGACTAGCAACCGAGACGAGCAGAACAGGACTCAAAGTACACATGCAGACCATGTCATCTGCAACGTGGGTATGATCTAGCAACTCCAGAGGAAATACCGAGGAAATGAACACTTGGATTCAAGGGCCAGTTTTGTTACATGACATCAACAAAAACTTACGGAAGCATGGCCGTATCGAGAAATCAGTGCGCTGCTCATTTGGGCCTTTGGCCAAGAGTTCTCAGAGAAGGACAGTGACAGTGTGTCGAGCAAAGACTCCAGGATCTACCCAGCACGTGCTTTGTGCTGACCCTGCAGTGTAAAAAGGCTGACCTGCCATGTTTTTTCTCTTGGGATGATTGTTTCTCATTCCATCTTGTTTCTTATTCTTTGTCTCCATCATCTCTTGCTAAGCAGTCGTACTGTTATGTTTATTTGCATCTTTAGTCTGTGCTGGCGCGATTGTGCAAAAGTCCTTCGACACCTCGTTCCCTTCAACATATCTCCAAGGTCAGCTCCGGGCAAAGTTATCCCAGGAGCGTGAAGAACGGTATCAGGACTGTGCAAGTTGTGGTTGTACCTTCCATATCCTTATGTCATGCGAAACGGGTGAACACCACTACATGATGCTTTGTTGGTTTCATGATGTTTTTTTTCATAGATCACAATCACTACTTAGCATTCTATTGTTCAACGATTGAGATCAGATGAGTGGCAGAGTCCAACAAATTGGGTTGACTGGACAGCCAACGACCGAGACGATTCCTGGAGGAAAGCCTTCAGTCCGGTCGGAAATATGGGTGAATGTCTCAGCTTTTTTTCAACTTGACACTATCACAATGAGCGACAGACAGTTTTGGTTTCTTGGGTTCATTTTAGGTTTGGCAGGTTCGGTGATGAACTCTTGTTTGGGACACAACATGTACTGAATGTACATTTTGGCTCAAGACCAAAATGGACTTGTAAGGTCCAAACACAAGGATTGTGTTTTTGTGATACCAGGTGTGTCCTGGTTTTCAGGTGTCCCCTGAATTCGGTGGGAGTCTCCCACTTATCAGGTGCCACCTGATCATGGCTGCCGCTGTAGCTGAGCAGGAAGCTTTGAAAGTTCAAACTTGGCTCATGGAGAACGGCATTGAGTCTACAGCAGACTTCGCTTTCTGGTTCACGAACTTTGAAGAAGCGTTGCAAGAAGCTGGCCGGGCGGTAGCAAACGCCTGGGAAATCGCAAGAAAGACATCGGAACCTGGCATAGCTGGACTTGTTCGGCGGATATTCGAGGCTGAGAAAGCAGGCCAAGTGGAAGCTGCCCCAGTGCCTTCCCAGTCTTTGCGGATTAGGCCTACACGAGCTAAGCGTGCTCTTAGTGCTCCGGTGCCGGGCAGGCGCTCTGGCTATGAGAAGGAGGTGCAACCTTCTATGGCTATGGACGAGGAGGTAACCCAGAAATTTATGGATATGTTGCTATCAGTTGGCCAACACCGTTCTGATAATCCCAGAGCTCGTACCAACTTTAGGGCCATTATCAGCGAAGTATTGATGAGGGCTGAACCAGCCACGGTTAAGAAAGGCCTTCAGACGTGGCAGGAACTACAGGCAGCTATGGCAACAGCATCTGTGGTTGAACTGGATGCTCACTTTCTGGCTCAGTTTGCAAGAGAATCGTCTGCGCCTACAAGGGTGTACCACGCCTTGAGATGGTTGGGCAGGAACTTCCCTCTCAGCATGGATCTCGCATTGTTGGTGGCTCCAACAAAGCAGGTGGGTGGACGGTATGGAGGGGGCAGGCAGGCCCCGGTGGTGCCTCCA
>DF246162.1:0-12137 GCA_000507305.1 Breviolum minutum Mf 1.05b.01
AAACAACAAACAACAAACCACAAACAACAAACCACAAACAACAAACAACAAACAACAAACAACAAACAACAAACAACAACAAACAACAACAAACAACAACAAACAACAACAAACAACAACAAACAACAACAAACAACAACAAACAACAACAAACAACAACAAACAACAACAAACAACAACAAACAACAACAAACTACAACAAACTACAACAAACTACAACAAACAACAACAAACAACAACAGCAACAGCAACAACAACAACAACAGCAGCAGCAGCAACAACAACACTACCGGCCACTACCATGGAAACTGCTTTTGCATCTTTGGCCCTGCCGGGGGAGCATCAGCTCTTAAATTGATTCAACACTCCTCTGCATCCTTTCTTCCTTCAAATGTGACTACCGTTGCCTTGCCCCGCCTGGTTCTTAGAATCTGCTTCCTGGGTGTGGCTGGTGTGGGCGCGATCTCCAAAACATCCTTGTAGAGCTTCTCAGCTTCACGGAACTTCCCCCGCTTCGCATGAACGTCAGCCAACCTGCAACATGGGGAAGGGAGTGGGCGGCGAAAATCCCAGAGTAAATATTATTTCAATCATAACTTTATCTCAACTATGCACTGCATCTGTGCTGCAGCAAGGGTTGCCCACCAGCCCCACCTGCAAATGGCCGTGTCAACATCCTCCTGGAGCTCTGCTGCAGAACCGCTCCCCAAGCTCTGCATGTGATCTCCTCTCGACACCAACACCTGAAAATGTGATAGGGCTAAAGAGAGAACACCTGAACACGTGGGGCATTCTGCGGTGGGACGGTGCAAACGTGCGAGGCTCCAAACATTTCCAGAGCAGTAGCCCGACGGGCTGAGGCACCCGGGAGCTGAACCGCAGGCAGGACTTCAGACAAGAGTGCATCCCAATGCTTGGCGCTATCCAATCCAAAGTAATGGAGCACCAAGAATTCATTTGCAGCCTTACTCCTGCCCGTGCCTCCAAAGATGCCCGGAACATCGGCTTTTTCTTCCATGGGAGCAAGCGAAGGTCCGTAGATCGACTGCCCTTCTTTGTCAGGTCTGATGGAAATGTCCCAGGGGATAGGGTACAAGAGATCCCTACCCCCAAGTCCCGTTGCCTCCACATGCAAGGTCTGAGGGAGGTGCCGTTGGATTTCCTCCCCAGGTAACACAATCGATAGGAGTCAGTGGGGATGGTAGAAGGGCAATTCTGTGTGCTCGACCACACCACCACCCCATGCTGGGATTCCGCTTCAACCACCACGTTTTCCAATTTAGCAAGTATGATTTTGGCATCTGCCCATTCAGCTTCATTATGGATAATGGCAGCAAGTTTGGTGTCACCATGCCACCTGACCGCCTCATTCCACTGGTCATCGGGGAACTTGGCCGGCAAATACCCTGTAGCTGAGAGATAGTAGATTGCGAGGATGGCTTCCATTGGGTACTCATAGGTGATGATTCTCAGTGCAAGCTGGCTGATGACTTTGGGGTATGGGCCATTCTCCGCCAAGTCTTCCAAGGTATGTAGGTGGACAGCTTGGTAGAGATCAGCTGCCTCTTGGACATCGACCCTTGAGAAGCGGCTTGGTTTGTCATGGATACACCTCAGCGGAATTCACAAGGGAAAAGGCCTTGGCAAGCAATGACATCAGCGGCCGTCTGTAGAGAAAGGACGACACAACGCGCCCAACAAGCACACGTGGAGACTGTCCCGTGCTGTTTGTGATGAGCTCGTGTTGGTGGCTGTACTTCTTCCCTTGGCACTTTCAGACCTATCAGCCGAGTTTGCTCCGCAGATTTTTGCCACTGATTCGCCGAAAGATAAAAGTGCCGTAGTGTCGTCTTTGGTGAGTCCCAGAATTGCCGAATATCTTTTTAAGTCGTGCAAGACCAAGGGGGCATATACCAAGCTTGAGCAGCCACATGAGGAGGCCTTGAGATGGGCTATGCTTAGTGAGCCATTAGGTGAGGCACGTTCCAGGCCCAGTGTTGATAGGCCGATGGCATATCGGTTTGACTTCGTTGAAATTTTCGCAGGGTCTGGAAAAGTCACTCAGTACATGGCTCTTCGTGGGGTCGTCTGCGGCCCACCTATTGACCTAAGCAGTTCTGAAGAATATAATTTCGAATGGGATCACTTGATGAGGTGGTTGTCACATTTGATAAGCAATCAGTACATCCTTGGGTTCATGATTGAACCACCGTGTACCACTTTTTCAATCATGCGTCGACCTCCATTAAGATCCCGTGAGTGTCCCTTCGGCTTTGACACATCCCATCAGCAAACTCGTGTGGGCACAGTGCTGGCTCAGAGGGGTCTTCAGTCTTTAGCCTTGGGGATTCGTTGGAAGGTGGCTGGACTTTTGGAAACCCCCTTTAGTTCGAAACTTCGTTATCTCCCATCTTGGCAGGTTGTTGAAGATGCCCCTTGTTCGTCGTGGTGCCGCACTGACAGTTGTCGGTTTGGAAGCCCTCATCTAAAGAGCTTCCGTTTCTTAGCTGTCCATGTAGATTTGGATCCTTTAAGGGTCCGTTGTCAATGCCAGACTCGGCACTTGCAGGTTCAGGGCAAATACACAAAGAAATCGGCAGTATACACTGATGCTTTGGCTGAAAGACTGGCTGAAGTAATTCACAATGCTATGATGGCAGTTTCAGAGAGCAGAGCTCGAGATGAGCTCATTGACGTGAGTGGCCAAGAAAGTGTTTTCGTTAATGAGGTTGCCATTTCCTCCAGGTGGCATTTAGATTCCGTGTGGACTTTTCGAAAGCTTCGACACATAAATCTTCAAGAGATCTCCGCTGTCCTTCGTCTTGCCGCTGATTTAGTGAAGCAGAGAAAGGCTATTCGTTTTGTCGCACTGGTGGATTCTATAGTGATGAGGGGGGGCAGTGTCCAAAGGTAGAAGCAGTTCTCGTGCCATAGCATCGTTGCTTCGTCGGCTGTGCTCTAGCATGGTTGCTGGTTCTCTCTATGCTACTCTGCCTTTTTGCCCCACCAGGCATGATCCTTCTGATGATCCAACCCGTGATAAAGAGGTGAGATGCCCAGGCTCTTCGTTGGACTTGAACTCCTGGGAAGATGATGATGTGATAGCCCTGGCTTCTCTACCAAGGCTAAAAAGGTGGGCCGCTAATTGGGTCCGACTTGTTTTGCTGTCTGTGGGCCCCTCCGTTCTTCATCTTCATGATCGGGCGGTATTCAGAGTTGGTGTGGCTCCTCCTTCTGTCGTTGCTGGGTGCCATATGGACTTCGACTCAACCTTGGGTTTCCCGGGGGAAGGGCCTTGTCATTCCCTCCCTGGTGCTATCTTCCCTTGAAGAGACTACCACTGTCAGTTCGTTGCTTGTCTTTGCCGGATTTCCCAGCACGTTTTGGGGCGAAGCCATGCCGATTGTGCCTCGATCTGGTGCCGACTTGAGAAGAGCTGGTCTTAGTTGAAGGAAGGCGAGTTCTTCCAGCTACGAGTCAAAACAGAGAGCACTTGGTTTCAGCTATTTTCTGGCTTGGACACGAGAAGAAGGTTTGGACTGGGAGGCTCTTATGGCAGAGAGTCACGCATTCATTGACGAGATCAATTCTATTTTGGCTGCGTATGGACGGTTGCTGTACCAAGTGGGTCGTCCCTATAATCATTTTGCAGAGACTCTGAACGGTATCTCGATGAAGAAACCGTCACTACGTCGACAATTGCAGGCGGCTTGGAATGTTGCATATGGATGGGTTCAACAGGAGCCAGGTAGCCATCACGCTGCTTTACCTCCTCAGGTACTGATCGCTTTGTTATCAACTGCTCTGATGTGGGGATGGACTAGAGTTGCGGGATGTTTGGCTTTGGCCTTTGGTGCAGTGTTGAGGCCGGGCGAAGTTTGTGCTGCTTTTCGACATCAGCTCCTCTTGCCCCAGGATGTCTATGGGACAATGACGTGTGCTTACCTGTCGATCATGGAACCTAAAACGCGTTTTACAGCAGCAAAACATCAGACGGCCAAACTTGATGCACCTGACCTACTCTCCGTCTGCAACATTGCTTTTGCTAACCTGGACAAGGATCAACGTTTATGGCCTTACTCGAGTCAAACTCTTCGGGTTAGGTTCAGGTCTCTTTTACAATGTTTGGGTCTTCCTACTGGTGTGGTTGATGGCAGAAGGCCTCTTGACTTGGGCTCTCTAAGGGCTGGCGGAGCAACTTGGATTCTCAACGTTACAGAGAATCCGGAACTTACAAGACGCCGCGGCAGATGGTTAAACCACCGAACCATGGAGATCTATGTGCAGGAGGCCTCTTCAGTCCTTTACCTGTCCACGATCACCGGAAGTTTTTCCCCAAGCAGTTTATGGGGTTCTTAATGCAACTTTAGAGCTGGCCGCCTTGGTGTTGGTTGGTGTGGCCGCCTTCTTGGGCTCTGAAGTGGTCTTGTCTCCCGTTGTCTCGCGAAGGGTCTACCGTAAAACATTGAAATGGGATACACAACCTACTCTACTCTGAGGACCTCCTAGTTTTCAGGTGCGTTCTTCCCCATCTCAAAAACGCGTCTAGAACAAAAACATCCCGCCGGACTTTTTACCGTTCCACGAAAACATACAATCTTTTATTTCGCTATGGCGAAACGCTCATTGTTAACATGCAATTGGGATCATCGATTTTTTTCGTTTTTCCGTGTGGGTCACAACCCTTACAGTGTTTTGTGGCCAAAAACTATGCGAAATGAAACCACCAGGTTTTGACGGGCCACTTTCTTTTTTATTCCCGAAAAGGTTTGGACAAATGATGACATGTGTAAAGTGTGTACCGAAGCAGTAGACTGCGTAGCACTTTGAACACGAAGCTTATCACAGGTTTGGACATGTGTAAAGTGTGTACCGAACAAGTAGATTGCGTAGCACTTTGAACATGAAGCTTATCACAGGTTTAGACATGTAAAAAGTGTGTACCCAAGCAGTAGACTGCTTAGCGCTTTGAAAACGAAGGTTATCACAGGTTTGGACACTACCGAAGCAGTAGATTGCGTAGCACTTTGAACACGACCGTTATCACAGGTTTGAACATGTGTAAAGTGTGGAGCGAAGCAGTAGATTGCGTAGCGCTAGGAACACGAACATTTCACAGGTTTGGACATGTGTGAAGTGTGTACTGAAGCGGTAGACTGCGTAGCGCTTGAAATGAACACGAACTTCATTGCCGGTTTGGACATTACCGAAGCAGTAGATTGCGTAGCACTTTGAACACAAACGTTATCACAGGTTTGGACATGTTCACAGGTTTGGGGATGCATGTGTAAAGTCTGTACCGACGCAATAGAGTGGGTAGCACTTTGAACACGAACGTTATCACAGGCTTGGGCATGTGTAAAGTGTGTACCGAAGCAGTAGACTGCGTAGAACTCTGAAGAGGAAGCTTATACCACAGGTTTGGACATGTTAAAAGTCTGTACCGAAGCAGTGGACTTAGCACTTTGAACACGAAGGTTAACACATCTTTGGAGACATGTGTAAAGTCTGTAGTAGACTGCCTAGCACTTTGAACACGAACTTTTTCAAAGGTTTGGACAAATGTGTAAAGTCTGTACGGAAGCAGTAGACTGAGTAGCACTTTGAACCTGAAGGTTAACACATGTTTGGACATGTAAAGTCTGTACCGAAGCAGTAGATTGCCTAGCACTTGGAACACGAACGTGATCACGTGTAAAGTGTGTACCGAAGCAGTAGACTGAGTAGAACTTTGAACACGAAGGTTATCACAGGTTTGGACATGTAAAGTCTGTACCGCAGCAGTAGATTGAGGAGCACTTTGAACACGAAAGTTATCGCAGGTTTGGACATGTGTAAAGTGTGCACCCAAGCAGTAGATTCCGTAGCATTTTGAACACGAACGTTATCACAGGTTTGGACATGTTCACAGGTTTGGGGATGTATGTGTAAAGTGTGTACCGAGGCAGTAGACTGTGGAGAACTTTGAACACAAACGTTATCACAGATTTGGACATGTGTACAGTCTGTAGCCAAGCAGTAGATTAAGTAGCACTTTGAACACTGCGTAGCACTTTGAACACGAACGTTATCACAGGTTTGGACATGTGTAAAGTCTGTACCTATGCAGTCCTCTGCGTAGCACTTTGAAGAAGAACGTTATCAGTTTGGACATGTGTAAAAGTGTGTACTCAACAAGTAGATTGCGTAGCGCTTTGAACATGAACGCTATCACAGGTTTAGACATGTATAAAGTGTGTAGCCAACCAGTAGACTGCTTAGCGCTTTGAAAACGAAGGTTATCACAGGTTTGGACATGTGTAAAGTGTGTATACCGAAGCAGTTGACTGCGTAGCACTTTGAACACGACCATCATCACAGGCTTGGACATGTGTAAAGTCTGTACCGAAGCAGTAGATTGCGTAGCGCTTTGAACACAAACGTTATCACACGAACGGTATCACAGGTTTCGACATGTCTGTACTGAAGCAGTAGATTGCGTAGCACTTTGAACACGAACATGATCACAGGTTTCGACTTGTGTAAAGAATGTTTCGAAGCAATACACTGCGTAGCACTTTGAACACGAACGTTATCACAGGTTTGAACATGTGTCAAAGTGTGTACCTAAGCAGTCGTCTGCGTAGCACTTTGAAGAAGAACGTTATCACAGGTTTGGACATGTGTAAAGTGTGTACCGAACAAGTAGATTGCGTAGCACTTTGAGCATGAACGTTATCACAGGTTTAGACATGTAAAAAGTGTGTACCCAAGCAGTAGACTGCTTAGCACTTTGAAAACGAAGTTTATCACAGGTTTGGACACTACCGAAGCAGTAGATTGCGTAGCACTTTGAACACGACCGTTATCACAGGTTTGGACATGTGTAAAGTGTGTACCGAAGCAGTAGACTGCGTAGCACTCTGAACACGAATGTTATCACAGGTTCGGACATGTGTAAAGTGTGTACCGAAGCAGTAGACTTCGTAGCACTTGAAATGAGGACGAACGTTATGACAGGTTTGGACATTACCGAAGCAGTAGATTGTGTAGCGCTTTGAACACGAACGTTATCACAGGTTTGAACATGTGTCAAAGTGTGTACCTAAGCAGTTGTCTGCGTAGCACTTTGAAGAAGAACGTTATCACAGGTTTGGACATGTGTAAAGTGTGCACCCAAGCAGTAGATTCCGTAGCATTTTGACCACGAACGTTATCACAGGTTTGGACGTGTGCAAAGTCTGTGCCGAAGCAGTAGATTGTGTAGCACTTTGAACACAAACGTTATCACAGGTTTGGACATGTGCAAAGTCTGTACCGAAGCAGTAGATTGCGTATTGAACATGAACGGTCTCACACGAACGGTATCACAGGTTTCGACATCTGTAAAGTCTGTACCGAAGCAGTGGACTGCGCAGCACTTGGAACACGAACTTTTGTGGGGCGGTAAAAGACCCGCCAGCAAAAACATGACCCAGAAATCAAATAAAACAAAACATGACCGGAAAGATCTCCCTCTATGTATTGAAATTTAGAAAAAATGTAAATATATATATATATATATGTCGTTCTTGGCAGCTACATGCGTTTTGCCCCCGCCCTTAAAAATGCATTTGGAAGAATAATTTTGGCGCAGAACCCAGCTCAATCAAAACATATAAACACCTGAATATAGGAACTTGCCTGATCTCAATGTATTCTCAGATGCAGTTCTGGTCCTTCCAAAAAGGCATCTAATCTTTATCCGACATCACAGCCAACAATTTACAAACAATTGCCCGTTCTACCCCTTGCAAAAATGCATGTGGCCTCTACGCCCACAGAAAGACACACTGCCAAGCCACCACTTGCTGCTACCAGCTGCCAAAGACCAAGTAGCAATTGCGCCCCGACCTGGCATTGCGCCACGGTGTGGCTGATATCCGCAAAAAAGCATATTGTCCTTCCAGTTATCTCTATCGGTGCATTTAGGCGAGCGTCCAAGGTATAGTCTGAAGGGCGCCAAAGATTCAAGCCTTTATTTACTGTCTACTGTAAAACATTAAACTGAGATACCGAACCCACTCTGAGGATCTCCTAGTTGTCAGGTGCGTTCTTCTCCACGTTCTTCCCCACCTCAAAAACGCATCTAGAACAAAAACATGACCCAGAAATCAAATAAAGCAACTCATGACCGGAAAGATCTCCCTAAATATACCTTTCTTGGCAGCTACATGCGTTTTGTCTCCCCCTGAAAAACGCATTTGGAAAAATAAGTTCTGGTCCAGAACCCAAGTCAAACAAAACATATAAACACCTGAATATAGGAACTTGCCTGATCTCAATGTATTCTCAGATGCAGTTCTGGTCCTTCCAAAAAGGCATCTAATCTTTATCCGACATCACAGCAAACAAATTACAAACAATTGCCCGACATGCATTTCTACCCCCTGCAAAAATGCATCGGGCGTTTACGCCCACAGAAATACACGGCCAAACCACTACTTTCAGCTACCAGCTGCCAGAGACCAAGTAGCAATGCCTGCCCTATTGCATGAAAGTGCACCACGGCCCGGCATTGTGCCACGGTGTGGCTGAAGCTCGCCAAAAAAGCATATTGTCCTTCCAGTTATTTCTATCGGATCTATCGGTGCATGTAGGCGAGCGTCCAGGGTATAGTCTGAAGGGCGCGAAAGATTCAAGCCTTTATTTACTGTCTACTGTAAAGCACCAAAACGAAACCCAGAACCCACTCTGAGGATCTCCTATGTCGTTTTTTTTGTCATTTTTTTTTTCTCGGATTGGAAGACCCATAATTCATGGTAAGCAAGAGCTGTTTTAAAAAGCTGGTGAAACAAAATCTGAGGAGAAACATTGAACAACTTTTATGGATTTTGATGGATTGATCTTTGTGAACAGTAGGACATCATGATTTTATATGATTTTATGACCCTCTCCCAAGATTTGAGCATTTTTCATGTGGAACCGGAACCACCACCATTCCCACATTTCAAGCCACTTGCTGAGGAAGAACTGGGTGAAGCCTTCGGGGCAGAGCAGGTGTGCCATTTTCTGGTGAGATGTTGTTGACCCGAGAAAGGTGCAAAAAATCTTTGAAAAAGAATACCACAAGTTGTGACCAAAAATTGACCCTGCTTATGTATGTATAATGCTTTTTTTGGTGGATGAAAAATCCGATTGCAGTGATATTCCGAGATTATTTCATAAGCCATGAGACTTGACAGGGATTTTATGGGGAACCTGAAGGAGCTCATGGTTCATGTTTTTCACTAAGCTGGGTGGTTTGGTTCACGGTTTTTTGAAACGTGGCTCACCTCCAGTTGTGGTGGTCGTATAGGAAATTTTAATCTCCCCCAAAACATATGAGATTTAAGCAAATCCCACAGTTGGATTCTTTCCATGAAATCTCGCCAGGTTTTTTTGATTTTATTCAACAGAGGTATGTATTTTTGCATTTTTCCGAAAGCCCAGCCTAGGGTTCTTTCAAACAAAGTGTTCATAGTTGACCGCCAACCCCTGACCACAGCAAGATGATGTCAATAGCTGACCGCCAACCCCTGACCACAGCAAGATGATGTTAATAGCTGACCACCAGCCCCTGACCACGGCAAGATGCACGCGAAAACGCAAACAGAAACACACAAAAACACAAACACGAAAAACACAAACACAAAAATTGAAAAAACACAACCACACAAAAACACAATCATAAATACAAAATCACAATCACACAAAACACACACAGAAAAACATGAACGCACAAACACAAGCAGAAAAATCACAAACACACAACAACACACAAACACAAAGACAAACACACAAAAGCACAAACACACACACACACACAAACGCATAAAAACAAGCAGAAGCACACAAACGCACAACCACCTAGAAACACAACCACACAAAAACACAAAAACAAAAAACACAAACACAAAAATTTATCAAACAAACACAGAACCACAAACACGCAAACACGGAAAAACGCAAACGCAGATCATCACTTGGGCAGTCTTTCATTTTTCAAACCGTCTTTCAAGACAGCCATCACTTCGGCAGTCTTTGATGACAGCGGTCTTTGGGCACTCTATGATTGCAGCTTCTACTTCGGCAGTGTTTGATTAACCTCTTTGATTACAGCCATCATTTCTGTACTTCATGACGCAGTCTTTGCTGGCAGACATATGCGGCAGTCTTCGCGCCCGGGGGCGATCCCTGCGCCCAGGAAAGAAAAAGATAGATTTTAATAGGCTTTTGAAGAGGCAGACTACTTTTGCAAATTTGCGTTTCGCTACAGTTTCGCGCGATCGACCCAGCGAATCCTGCGAGGGGGTTCATCGAGCAAAATCAAAATGCACATATCGCCACGTGCGTGCCGACATCTAGAAATGTACGTTTTGCTACAGCGGCGTGCCCAAAAATGAATGAAACATGTCAGCGACTTGCGCGGCCAGCTGCGGCCGAGCAAAATCATCATCTTACCACAGATTTGAGCGTCCGACGCGCACGAAGTGACGAGCGGGTCGCTCGGCAACCCAAAAAATGATACCAGCATGGACCCCAAACAGCGCAAGTAAATCAAATAACACTCGCAACAACTTTGATTCATATTGCTGCCTGCAGGCTGTTGATAAACTGACTCGTATTGTTGCGTTGAAAGTTGAAACTGTAAAGTAGTAGTTGGAGACCTGCACTATGCTGTCCTCTTTAAACTGTGTTGGTTGCCGCTACTGCCGTTTCTCTCCTTTTGCTTCTATTTCGTTCGCTTCACATCACACTTGAATAGCTCAAAATCACATTTCATTCACCAATGCCGGGCTTTGTTTTGCTCAAGCCCCATGATACACATCTGAGATCCACATGAAGATAAACAGAAAGACATCACGAAGAGATGAAGAAGACATGTACAATGTAGACCACACACAGAAAGCCAAATCCGGCCCAGCCCGCCCCACCCCACCCAGCCCAGCGCGCTGTACACGGACCTGCCCAACCCAGCCCGTGCTGGGCGCGCTGGGCTGGGTTGGGCCTGGGGTTCGGCTCTGGTGGGTGGGGTGGCGCGCCATACAAAGAAAGCCAAATCTGCGGGAACCCGGCCAGCGCAGGAGCCGGAGCCAAACCCCACGCCCAACCCAGCCTTGCGCGGCCAAATCCGCGCCCAACAGCACAGCGCGCCCACCAGCGTGTCCAGTTTTTTTATTCTAAGATAGAACCCCACAGGTAAACCTGTTTGGAGAATGTGCATATTCTCATAGTTTTGAGCGTCCGACGACCACGAGCATTTTCGAAGGGCAGCCTTTCTTTCAGCAGCTCTTGTCAGCAACCCTTTTCAGCAGCCTTCTCAGCAGCTTCTCAGCTGCTCTTTCTCAGGAGCCCTCTCAGCAACTTTTTTTCGCTTCTCAGTCAACTAGCAGGCTTTCTGAGAGCAGCTCTTCCTCGGCACTCAGCGGCTCTTCTCAGCAGCCTTTGCAGTTTTTTTTTTCAAATTCTACTTGTCCATCGAAAAAAGAAGGTTTCCTCCACCTTTACGAAACCTTCCCCCCCTTTAACAAGGCCTAAATAATCGAACCCCTTGAGTAAGCCTACTTGGTGGGCCCCTACAAGTTATAAATGGAGTGAAAATCTTTGTGCCAGTGCCAGACCTTCCGAAGGGGAACGAGTGGTGCCTGAAAGGTGTATACGGTTTACTTGGCACCCCCTTGCAAGGTGCTGGTGAATGGCCATAGGGGTTTTTATCCCATTTATAAGTGGTAGGGGGCCCATATATCAAACCAAGATTTCCACCCACCGCTAGGCCTTCAACCGCTATCGCACCATGACCTTCCCTAGCAGCAAGAGCCGAAAAGATGAGATCCAATGCTTGAAGGTCGAAACGAGTCGTCGTTTTTAATTTCCTTGATGGTTGGTTGGTTGGTGACCACCTGACGAAAAACTTTTGGGGGATCACGAGGTCCTAAGATTTCGTAGGAAACATGTGTCAAGTCTTGTCGCCTTCAACCCTTACATAGTCCAAAATGGCTGAGCGAGTTGGTGTTGTTGGTTGTATGTTGTATGAAGTATGTTGCTTGTTGTTTGTTGCTTGTTTCTTTGTTTGTTTGTTTGTTTGTTTGTTTGTTTGTTTGTTTGTTTGTTTGTTTGTTTGTTTGTTTGTTTGTTTG
>DF246163.1:0-12129 GCA_000507305.1 Breviolum minutum Mf 1.05b.01
TCCTTCAATGCTATCCTGTTTCTTGGAAGGGCACAGTCAGCACAAGGCCCGTCCTCTGGCCAATCAAACCCCCCTCCCCAATGTTTCAATGTATTGTTAAGGGGTGATTCATGTAATGGGAAGATGGGTAAGAGGTATCTCAGAATATCTACAGGAAGATGGGTAAGAGGTATATCAGAATATCTACAGGAAAGATGGGTAAGAAGCATATCAGAATATCTACAAATTCCAATCTTCCTTGGCATCACCAAAGTCTCCAAGAAGGAGATCAAAGGCTTGCGACCTTCATGTCATGAATTGGACTATTCATGTGATTTTGAGCCAGTGATGCTCATGCTCACAATCCCAAGAGTAGTTGGTTGACTCTCAGACTCTCCCCAACTGGCTGCTACCCAGTTGCAACGGTCGCATTCACCACATGGTCCTGGTTTTTCGAAATTCACATACTACCGCATGGATACATACAGCCCTCACCATGTGGAATGCACGTCCAAAAACGTCTTGAGAATTTTGGTGCTTCCAAAAATGCGTCTTGACAAAATTTCGAACTTTCCACTCAAGCCGTCTGGCAACACATGGAGTTTTTCAGCAGGTCCGATCTCACCCCACCATCCGTACTCCTTCTTCCGCACAGGATCCAAAAGCTCGCTCGAGAGGTTCTGTTTCAATACATACTTCTTGTCGAACCTGACTCTAAAAGCTGGACACGAAAAAACTTGCTGGCTAGTTTTTTTACAGGGGTTTTTTGGGTTGGTTTCTGACTGGAAACATGCCAAGTGATAGCACCTTCCCAAATATGAAGAAATCTTACGCAGGGATCTGAAATTTTGCACTGGACCATCAGCACCTTCTAGAGAGCTTCCTCAAAAAGAACGTCGTGTACCTTTCTACCTTCTGATCTCCTCCAGTTTCTCCCTTCAGAACAGGTATGACTTGATGCTAGGTCTCCCCACTCACCCAAATTCACGCGTTCTCGGTTGATGGCCTGTTCGGTAGAAATATGATAAATGGATTGATAGCCTGGTAAATCCTTGACCAAGAGACGTAAACTCGTGTGGTTATCCTATGCTTGATGCTTGTCTTATGGTTCTAGGATACAATGATTGTTTGATAGTTAGTCTGATGTTGATTTCATGTCGCATTATTATCACAATGACAACCCTTTCATCCTGTGATTGTTAACTTACTATCCATACGATGACTTTCTAAATGTTTCGGTTGGATCAGGTCTATCCCCCCAGCCGTAGCGGCAACACATCATCTGCTAAGGTCAACGAACACAGGTCAACAGTCACATCGTGGACCCAACATGCATGTTTTATGCCCTGGAAACATGTTTAAAAAAAACATGACCTTCAGAGGGTCAGTGATCTTACAGAAAATCCAAACCCGGAAATCAACGGTTAGGAAATCTCACTTTTCGCCCCTGTTTTCCCAGGCCCACCGGAAATCTGAGCAATGGCAAGTTCGCAGCCCGTGCCTGGCGGTGAAAAAACGCACCGCCACCGGAAGATGCAAGATGCTACTTGGGTGTTTCCAAAAATAGTGGTATCCCCAAAATGGATGGTTTATAATGCAAAAACCCTATTAAATTGGATGATTTGGGGGTACCACTATTTTCGGAAACACCCACTTCGCACTAGAATTTTTAGCCTCCTTTAGAACTTCAGGGCGCTCCCACCTGTCTCTCCATGTGCTTCCGGCGTTCCTCCTGCGAATATAGACCGCCATCTTTTCGAAAAAAACTCATCTGTTCGTTGAACTACTGTATGTCTTGGTCACAATTATTCCATGGAAAAAAACCAAGTCACATTCCAATCACATAACCCATGTTTCACTTTTCAGGTTGGTTGACCTTAGGCCAAAATAACTGTTTTTTGGAAGGAGATTCGCTGAGGGTGAACTCTTCCTTTGCTCCCATCCCCAGTCCTGCTCATCCGTATTGATGTAGTATGCCAAAAGCTGTGTAGGTCGTAAGGAGCTAGTCATCACTTCTCGCTGAAGCAACGAGAATTGAATCTAGGCAGGTTGGAAAGGAAACACACAGAGATGTAGAACATCTAAGTCTTGGGCTATTTATCATGAAGTTTCTGTGCATGTAGTATGTGCATGATTGACATGTATTCATTATTCATATTTCCACAAATTCTACGAATCTATCTATACGTACTATATATGCTATATATGACATATACAAATATATACCGTATAATCAGGTTTCCCCCCCAAAAAAACAGGTCTGTTGGAAGAGGCACCTCTGCAACAATCTTTGGGATCGACCAGTACAGCTCATGTTATTGTTATATGGGTGTTTCCGAAAATAGTGGTACCCCCAAATCATCCATTCTAATGGGGATTTTCCATTATTTTCACCATCCATTTTGGGGTACCCCTATTTTTGGTAACACCCATATACCTAATCAGAGTAACAATCTGGCCAAATGGCATGTCATAGAATCCAACTCGAAGTGCAGTTTGTGCCCCGTTTTCTCAGGTGGTGGAAGCCACGGTAAAAAACGACACATCAAAACCTAGATTTCCCTGAAATAACGGGTCCCCATTTCCCTTCCCAAAAAACCGCTACCGTTGGCCTGCCGGGACCCATCTGGAGCCACAGATATCTCGATGCTGTCCACTTGCAAAAGCCACAGAGACCAGGTCACCAGGCGCCACATCTTTTTTGACCAACAAGAAAAAAACCTCAGATTTGGCAGATTTCCTTCGCATTTTTGCTAAGGTTGAGATGGAGATTCTTCGTGATTCATGTTGAGATCTTTAAATCATGTCATCTTGTGTAGATGAATCAAGAACATGTTCAATCAAAAACATTTTCAAGAGGGAGAGAATAAACATATCTAACCTCTGGCAAGATCAGATATTTAAATGGTGACAACTGTTTATCATGTTCATGCCCTGGTTTTGCTCTGGTTTTTGTTTTTCCTCCTGTGGGCATCAAAAAAAACGCAAAGAGAAAGGGCCGGTTCCCAACGTTCGAAACGCCATTGAAAAAATGTCTTAAGCAATTTTTGTGGACACTGGCCTAATAGGAAACTGAGAACAAAATTGAATCATCCACAAAAGTTCTTCAAATATTGTAGCACCTTCCATCAAACATACCGACCTACAAAAAAGCACCGGCCAATTCCTCGGGGAAGGGTCTGGGATCCCTGGCTTGTCTATCTGCTAAACAAGAAGAGGCATTGAGAACATATAAAGATGAAGCTTCTAAGAGCTTAGCCGGCAGCGTGCCACGTGATATTTCACGTGGCAAAACTGCCCTCGGCTTTGAGCAAAGTGTGGCGTTGATGGCTTTTTACTGCAATCTGACTAGCCGAAAAAAATCATACAAACATCTGGAAAATAACTGAGAAATAATTACTGTAGATCCCATGGTTGAATGTCATCCATACAAGCAACATCCTGCAACAGTCTGACGTTGTGTGAACCGTGGTTCAAACTTCAAAGTCTTTTCTATGGACAAAGGCAACAACAATATGCAGCAATCATTTCCATCCTGCTTGAACTTCTGGTCGCATTGAGCTCCTCCTCTCTGCGAAACAAAAATGGAACATGATGTCCATGGGTCCCATTTGAATCTTTCTTTACGTCTTCAACGTTTAGGGTTCACGTTGTTGTGGGGCAACCTGGGGTTCCCACTCAGGTTGGGGCCATCCCTTTCCACGCCTGCAGTTTGGCATTCTGCCGAAGCAAGTCTTGAACGCGTACATCACTTTTTTGTCGTTCCTGGCCACTGATGAAGGCGGAGACTGCGGTGAGTTTTTTGGATGGCAATGATATGTGGGTGAACATAGATGTCATGGATATCTATCTAAGTCCCGACTGGGATGGTCGTTCCACTAGCAACTGGGGAAGTTGATATGATAAGGCCAATGGCATTATTATATACAGTAATCTTAAACTAAGTTGACAATCTTATCTCATCCCAAACTCTTCACACATCTCAAGCATCTAGTCCCTTGCGAATTTAGTGTCATATTCTGGCAGGCTTTCTGTGGTCTATCTGACCCGTGAACGTCACTGTTCAACAACTTCACTCTGTTGAACACCTTTAAAAAATCATCTCAGAAAATATCAGCAAATGTTGTCACACATCACAAAATCAACAAAAGATCTTGAAAACAACATGAAAGATTAGGCTACATGTACTAACTAGTGTGGATCTATCTAAACGAAGAACGAAACAACCTCTAAACATCTTGCAAACTAAGATCCAGCATCATTCTTAGTCCCAACGCTTTTTTGGCCTGGGATCGTTCTTGCAGCAAGGCTTGTTGTAAACGGCGACCACGGTCAACATAGGCATACAGCACCTGCCCACTGTGGGTGTTCAGCAACGATGAGAGGAAAAAATAGAATCACCATTTACAATACAAAAGACTTGAAAGCATGCATCATCATCATCATCACCACCATCATCATCATCACCATCATCATCATCATCACCATCATCATCATCACCATCATCATCATCACCATCATCATCATCACCATCACCATCACCATCACCATCATGATCATGATCATGATCATGATCATGATCATCATCATCATCATCATCATCATCATCATCATCATCATCATCATCATCATCATCATCATCATCGTCATCCGTACCCTTCCTTCGTGCCTCTAAGCATATCTTCCTCAGTCCCTTTGTATCCACCAAGATAGAGCCACCACTGGAGGTATCTGTATCTGGCAGATTGCAGGCAGGGTCCAATCATCCTTGAACATAGGGCTACCCCCCCGGAAGTTTAACAGTTCGCCCCTGAAAAGTTACCTTTTGCCCCAATAGGAAAAAGGATCGTCTTTCAAACCAGCATTTTTCAGGGGGAAACATGTTAAACTTCGGTGGTGCAGGATGGAAAAATCATCCCTAAAAGCAGCCTGATAAGAGGCACAGCCTCCCCCAATTCAAATGGCTCGTAACATTCAAACTTCTTCATAGCAGGTGCTTCAACATTTCAAGATAGGAGTATTGGATTTGGGCTTGGGAAATGCCAGCTGTTTTAAACACCAGCTACTAGTACAGTCATCATTTGCCCGGTTTTCCAAATTCCGTGGTATCTTGAGGAGGAACACCAAAACCCCTAATTTTACGGTGGAATCGGTCGACACTATTTCTACCACGACGTCACTATGTCGTGGAGGTTGTGGAGACTGTCAAATATCATCATCCCCAAGTTTGAATGCATCTTGATTGTTGATTTTTAGTGTGGTTTCAAAAGTGCAGTTTCAGCCCGGCAACTGCAGGTAGTTACAGCCAACAGCCAACAAAGCAGCTTTTGACTAAATCCACCCCCGAGCTTGCCTCCAGTGTGCTGCACCTGCTGTCGAATCGTGACAAATCAATACAAAAATGAGTATCCATCAGTACGGCCACATACAAAAAAAACAGCAAAAGACAATCACTTTGATTTGCAGGCAACCCCCTCATGTGATAAACAATCACATGACAAAAATAGCAAGTTTCATCAGCCGCATTTCATAGCTGCATTGAAAAGCACTTTGTCTGTACAAGATCTGTGGAAAATCTGCAAAATTCAATCCTCTTTGGTCCCAGTAAAATTCAAACCTCTTGTGCCAACTTTTATGAAAATTCCCCAAGATTCCCTTTCATCTCTGAGTCAAAAAATTCCTACAATCATGGGAATCTAAGGGTAACCCCCCGCAATGCCAAAGCACCCCCCCCGCCAGAAATAAGATAAGGCGCGTTTTTGTAGGGGATTATTAAGGGACAATGATGGAGTCCCTTAGCTTCCCAAAATTTCAACTCCTCTCCGGTTGATGTGTTTTTGACAGCGCGGGGGGAACCTCACCAAAACCATGGCGTCGTAAAAGGCCATTGAGCTCCTGGAAGTCCTCCTTAGAATCCTCACCACAGTGACACGGAAAGTGGCCGGCACCCCCAATGTCTTTTGGCTTTAATGACTTTTTTGGGTTCCCCCTGGAAGCTGAAAAAACATCTGGAATTTCTATTTATAAAACATCTTTTCTGTGAATTATAGTAGATGATGCAATTCTGAATCTTTTAATATGGGCAATGGCAATGCTTCCCCGAAACACAGAGTCATTTTTTGATAAATGTTTGAGCTTCCGGGTCTTCATTTGATTTCCAACTGATTCACTTTCACCTGAATTGCTCATGCACTTTAGGGAAAACTTCCAAAACTTTCCAAGCAATTTGTGTGGCAAACTTTTGGGATTTGTTCAGCTATCTACCTTGTGAAAGCGCTTTTTTTTCATCAACATGGGATCAAGTTTTTCTGGCAACCAAGAAGAATCAAAAGGTGGATTTTGAAATTGCTTCACTTTGGTGTTGGTCACTGGTTGCAAACTTTTTTTGTGTTTCACCTTCTCATCAAATAAGTCTGAATAAATGACAGATTCCTCCAAGTGTTCCACAGGAGTCTCACCTGGTGCCATCACCTCAAAAAATGGGTTGGTTCAATTTGAGAATTTCGCGTGTCAAAGGACCATCTCAGACCACTACCGATTCATTGCCAATGGCACTCGCTGCCTTGTACTCTGGGACTTGTTCTTGTCCTACAGGGAACCCAAAATCGAAAAATTGCCCCGAATTGATGGGAGAGGTGTTTTTTTCGCGGAAACTGACGAAGATGTTTAGGAGAAATTTTTGGGAGGAAATGACTCTTGGAGAAGCTCGCGGTCTGGATGAAACATGACAACTTCATGGATCACAACCTGGCTGCTTAGAAAGTCAGGGTCCAATGAGTCCACTTCTGTGCTTGGCATAGGATGCTGCTCCGCTGCACCATATTGGAAGAGGTTATGTAAGTTACACCCCTTCGGTTTAACATATTTAAAAAAACTGCCAAGGGGGGGCATCACCCCTTGGAACAGGAGATACCAAACTTGGAAATCTCGTGCCACACGCACTCATCGATGCTGGCCCCTGGCCCCCTGGTCCTATCTTTTTCTAGACCGCTGTTTTCGCCAACGAACTCAGAAGTCACAACAAAGTTGGTAGGGAGGCAGCCACCAGATTTTGGAAGATCTTTTTTTTGGATATGTTTTTAGAATGCCTTCCGAACCATAATGTTCAGTAGATGTATCATCTTTCATCCCCGAATTTTCGGGGCATTTTTTGTAGAGATCCATGCATTTCTTGGCTGCCTCCTTTTGGAAGATGCTTGTTTGCCAAAGTTGTTCCCATCACTCACTTCTGGTTGGGCGGTATCCACTCTGACTCCTCATGCCAGCCTGGTAGTTGCGAATCCAATCTGGAGTGTTTTTGTGAAAACTTAGATAAGCAATTTGGGAATTTCTTTGAAACTCTGTTAAAGAATGATACATACCAATTGACGATCATAAACATATATCATATATTATTATATATATGATCAATGATATATCATATATCATATATATAAATTTGACTGGATTTTTCAGGATTTTTCTGCAAAAAAGGTTGGGTTCACTCATCTTTCCCATCCCAAAAATCCAAAAAAAATCATCCTGCAAACCTCCCATCGATCTCCAGAGATCTGCCTCCAAGTTTGAACTTGATACCGCTTTTGATGAGCCGCTCCAATAAGCAGGTGCCACCTGCCAAAGGTGGAAAGACAGATGCTTACCGGACTGAGGTCCATCTCCCCGGGTGAAGCTCGTTAAAGATCGATGCCCCCCAAAAAAAACAGCAAGAAAAGTGGAAGAAAACCGTCCAAAAACCTGCCTTCTACTTTTGAGAAACCCAATGCTTCCATTGATCCAGCCTGCCACACTTGGTGTCAGAACACCTCCACGATGTTGCAACCTCCATAGGTTGGGGGCAGTTTCCAACCGTCAATTGGAAATGGAAGCGCAAAAAAAGCCACGAGAAATCCACGACTCTTGTCATGGCCAGAAAAGTCCGAAAAAAATGTGACGATTCCATGTCAACCATGGATGACCAGCGCAATCCCTAGACGGAACATTTAAGTACAAGTATCATTTTCAAATAAGTACATGAACCAACAATGCCCAACAACAGTTCAAAAATGTTTACAGTAGTACAGATATATATATATATAGATATAATATTATATATATACAAACAAAATACAAACATCATCTATAAATGTGTATACTAATTTGTCACACCTCTCACGGTCAAAGCGCAGAGTGAGGGCTGTTTCGACCTGGGCTCCCCCCAAAATTCCGAAAGGAAGTTCACCAAAACTAGCGTTCAATACGACATAATCAACCAGTTTCATGGTGTTTGGAAACCCAGATCTCTCAGTGTTTTCAACGCTGAAAGTTAAAAATTTGAGGAGAATGTTTGAGGGATGTTTTCATAGCTGCTTTCAGGCTTTTCATACCCCTAAAATAAGCATTCCCATATTCCAATGTGGAATTCCACTTATCCATCATGTTCATACAAGCCACTTTATCGTGTCCGTCTCGTACATCTAAGACGTTCAATGCATTGCATCAACTTATCCTCTGCTTTTCGTTTGCTATGTATAGAAGGATCCTTCAAAGAAACCTATAATCTAGTTGGTGGTTTCAACCCATCTCAAAAATATTAGTCAACTTGGATCATTTCCCCCAACTAGGGGTGAAAATAAAAAATATTTGAAACCACCAACCAGCAATGGTACATTTTGCTAAACCTGCAGCAGCAAATGGAGCCACCAGACCTTTTCCCTATGACAGCGGGCTGGACGTAAGTCGAGCTTCGGATAACACTAGGGCCCCTTTGTTGACCCATAATGGCCGAGGATGTTTGGTGTCAATCCATGGTATGATCAAGTTCACTGAAATCACAGCTCCCAATATTCTCTTTGACACCAAACCTTCGCATGTTGGAGCTACTCTGGCCATCGTTCCTGGCCTCTTCACGGACTTTCATCCGCTCATTCTCGGCTTTGATGCAAAACGTTCCATTTTGAATTAAATGGTGCAATGGCTCTATGTTACCTTTCACCTTGGTGAGACAATCAGCTACCATCGCCGGATGGTCTATCCACCTCACTTGGCCTCGAAGTTCCAGCAAATCTTCGCGAATGATCTGGATCTCAATCGCCGTTCTTCGGTCTTGTCCTCCCACCGTCTCTTTGGCGAGATAGTCGTAAAGGCTTTTGGCGTCGACTATCGCCAGGCTTTCTTTCAAGACCTGCTGGGATTCCTCAGCTGCCAGCACCAAAATCTCTTTGGCGCTGAGAGTCTCTTTCCATTTCTTCATCTCAAACTTCGGGTCGGTGAGTTCTTGATAAAGCACCATCATCCATAGAAGGTCGCCCATCCCCTTGGATAAGCTTTGAGTTTCTGCCGCAAGCGTCGAGTTGACGACACGCTGCAGCTTACCCGACCTCCATGCCAATACATTGGCTCTCACTTTCTCTCCTTCTCTCAGCCCAGCCTCGTGGGCCAACACCACATGGCCTCCTTGACTGTGGAAGCCGTTGTTTCCAAACGATGCATCCGTCACGATGCTGAACTTCATGGATCTCAACGGCTGAATCCTCAAAGTCAGCTGCGAGCTCTCCTGCAGCGTTTCGTTCATCATCAGGATATCCTCTATCTTCAAGGTGGTGAGCTTCGAAGAAAGTAGCGACGAAGGACCAGCAGCATCCGGTCGTCCTTCCTTACTCAGCCAATTGAGCGCGCCACACACTGCCCGACTCTGTGCGATCTCCTCCTCGTCGGCCTCTGCCTTCTTATCGCTAGCTCTTCCTTTCTTCAGTTCCACCTTCTTCAACCTCTCTTGGATGAACTTCTGCATGTCCACTTTGAACTCTCCAGATGCCTCTTGACGAATCCTTCTGCCATTGAAGGATGCTCCTTTGGCTTCGTCTTTCAACTTCACGTACTNATTGGCTGCGATCTGCAGCAAAAGACTCAGGTTGACCGTATTGATCGTCGGGGAAAACCTCTCAAGTTCAAGTAGGTCAGGGTCTAAGTCGCCCCTGATGCAAAGACGGCTTTTCTTGGAAGCTGGTTCTCCTGGTTGTTCTGCGGGCTTGTATCTCCTGGCAATTTTGGTTGGAAGTATTCTATCCTCCTTTCCTTGGTCTTGGAGAGACTTCCTTATCTTTCTGGACTCCTCCTCAGAAAGAACTTCCACAGCGCCACTACCAGCTACTTTGAACCACTCTGCCGCATCTTGCGCTTTACGTCGTCTTGGCCCTTTCTTCCAGCCACCCACACTTCAAAAGCCTTCTCATCCTCGATCTCGAACTCTGTGAAGCCACACCACCAATCGTTCCACTCTCCGGTGATGCTCTTGCTCCTCCATCTGTCCTCAATCTGAACCTCGTCATGGTCTTTGTTGACAAGCTTCTTCACTGACTTCCGGCTTCCTCCTAGCAAAGCAACTCCAAAAGGGATGTCTTTGGAGCCACTGGGATTGAAAGCCCCTTTCCTCTTCTTGACGTGGTGCCTTCTCAACTTCTTGGCGCCATCATCTACTTCCCAAAAGTCCTTCTGCTGCCTCTGTTCTCCGAAAAGCCTCTCCTCTCGATGAAGCCTTTCCTCGTCGGCTCTTTCCTCCAGCTCCTCTTCTTCATCCATAAATACCCATACCTTCTCGGTGAGGTATGGTCTGAGACCTGGGGCTCGGTACCGCAGTCTTACGGGACCACGAGGGTATTGATGATAATCTAACTTCTCACTCTGCTCCATTGATCTTCTTGCCAGGTCTCGGAATTGGAAGTCCTGCATATCCTCTTCGCTGGGCTGGTTGTCTGGAACTGGTGGCAGCACCTCCTCGCTTCCACCCGCCAAGCCATTGCTTGGTGGATGATCTTGGACTCCTCCTGAAGTACTGCTGCCAATCTCCTCCATCTCCGGTTCCTCCACGGAGTCTCCTTGCATGGAAGCTTGTCCTCCAGGAATGCTTCCTTCTGGGGTGGTTGGAACGTAGGAATCCGTAGGAACCTTCTATTTCTTCTCTTACCTCTTCTTCTTCATCACGTCCTTCGGACTGTATCTCATCAGCCCTTCTCTTGACTCCTCTTTTCTCCTCACCTTCTTGACCATCTTCGCCAGGATCTTCTTTAGGCCACTCTTCATTCGTGATGTCCTTGTAGCCTGCCTTCTTCGGATTCTTCTTGTACTCCTCTATGAGCTCGTTGCATTGCGACATCACTGCCTCAACGCCGGTCTTTTCCTCATTGGTGGCTGGACGGCATTGCTCTCGAGCAACTTTCCATAGTTGTCCCATCATGGACACCCATAGGTTTGCTCCATCTGGGATAACAACCGTTCCGGGTCCTACCCAAATTGCTTTGTTGGAAGCGGCCTCAAACTCTTCTGCTCCTCCAACCTTTCTTCTTCTCGCCTTTGGAACTCGATAGACAAACACGAGCTCTCCAGCCTTGTAGTCTTGCCAGGTTCGAGTTCTCGACCTCAAAGCTTTCTGAATGGTGGTTCTTGCGTTGTATTCGCAGAAAGCCTTCTGAGCGATCCTCCTCATCTCATGGGTCTTCTCCAGCGCATCGACCATAGCTCCTCCAACCATCTCTGGGTCCACTACGTCGTCACCAGTAAGTTCTGCAGGAAGTCTTGGCCACTGTCCAATTTGACGTTGGACAGGAGAAAAACCTGATCGATTAGAGAAGCGATTCTTGGCCTGTTCCACCTCTCTCATCAGCAAGTTGAGCTCCTCTGTTGTGGTGACCAAAGTTTCAACTCTCGCCTTCTCAAGGATCTCTTTGAAGTGTGCTCCGTGACGTTCAGTTTTCCCTTGTTGCCAGGGAGCCCTGGCGGCCGTTTGGTGCACCACTACCCCTGATTGAGTGAAATTCTCTTCCAGGGTCTGTGACGATCACCTCCGGCAACCCAAAGATTCGACTCCACCAGCCGAGAAAGGCACTCCACACTTCCTTGGGGCGCTTTCCTTCTATCCTCTGAACCACTTGGAAGTTGGTCCCCCAGTCTACGATGGAGAGCGCTGGAAATGCCTTCTTGCCTCCTCCGACATCTGGAATGAAGATCAGGTCAAGTCCAATGACCCGATTTGGCTGCCTAAAGAATCCAACGACCCACATTGGACATCATCTACTTCAAACGAGAATGTTGTAAAGATAACGATGTCGTTTGCATCAAAGGCTTCGTTTGAACCACAAGTCCAAAAATGCTAAATTGCAAAATATAGGGATATTT
>DF246164.1:0-12123 GCA_000507305.1 Breviolum minutum Mf 1.05b.01
TAGCTCGTGGACTATCATAGTGTTCATTCAGAGGCACAGGCAGGGATTTTAGTAGGCCAGGTTTTGTGTCCGTTTATCGCTTGAAATTCTGAAAGTTGCACACCTTGCCAGGATTCAAAATCATTTTTCTCTTGCGGCTTTCACCGCTGATCCCTTTCTCCATTCTGTCTTACGCGTGCGGTCTGAGCAGGGCCACGTGCTCAGTTGATTTTGACTTGACTTTTATGCAAAGCTTGATGCACGTTGGACAGCTACATTGTGCAGGTAGCAAAATCCAAGAATTGCCAAAAGGATCTCAGACCCATCATCCCCAACCTCGGAATGCGAGGGTGAAATGAAAAACGACAAGGCAAAGATGGTGGTATTAGAGAGCAAGACAAAGGAATATCTCAATGGAGAAGAAGAAGATTGGGCAGAGGACTAGCATGATTTGGCTACTTGTAGCATAAACTCTAGATAACACAAGCAGCAGCAGCGTTTTTTTTTTCAACAGTGCCTGTCCCAAAGTGGGCACCCAGCCCAGACGGTAACCAGCTAGACCCAAACATGGCGTCACGATAGGATTTTGGGGGACGTTGGAGACCTCCCTTCTGATTTTTTCGGAGATCCGGGATCCGAATGGCCCGACAAATGATGAACACTTGAATTTGGATGTTTGGGATTCTTGTGTTGGGGATATTGGGATGTTTTTTTTTTGAGTTTTGATTTTTAGTTTTGGATTCTTTGGATTTTGGATTCTTTTTTGGATTTTCAATTTTGGATTCTGGATCTTGGATTCTGGATTCTGGATCTTGGATTTTGGATTTGATTTTGGGCCCCAACCGCATGGCTGAGTTCTGTTGGCACTTGGGGCACTAAGAGCACTCAATCCTCCTAGAGGGGTTGAGGGAGAACCCTAAAGGGTGATCCAGCCCTCAGTGTGCCAAGTGTAGCTCTCAGCGGTGCGGTACTTAGTTTTTTTTTCGTGGCAGGTGCACCTTACCCCGCAATTATACACGTAAACAAAACTCTCACAAAAATTTTCCCAGCACATTTTTGGAGCTGAGTTTGTTCCAGATTTTTGGGAAACAAAACGTTTTGAGCCGAACTTTGTAAACTTTTTTGGCGATTTCCAGCTTGACATTTTGCACGCTGTGCTGATGAACTTGTCAAAAAATGGTTGTCCCAAATTGTCCCAATTCTTGGGGGAGACCGTCAGAATGGCTGTATAGAATCAAACCACCAAAGCCCTCCAAACAAACTACCTCTAAAGAATTAGGGGTACCAAGCCCCCCTGAACAAACACACACGACCACCAGATCAAGCGCCCAGGAAATATCAGGAAAATTCAGGACATGTTGTTCATTTGCTGGTTTGGTTCCGTGATTCTATAGAGCAAACGTATGGAACATGCTGCAACAAAACGTAAGGACACCATAAAACATCCGTGCCCTCATTGATATAATTTTCTTGGGTTGGGGACCCTGATTTTATAGAGCAACATGGTGGATGAAGGGCTGGCCCCTGATTCTATAGAGCCAAAATGTGACCTAAGAAATCCTCAGAAGAATGAAACAAATCAAAACATATAAACATATTTGAATATTGATGCACAGATATGCAAAAATAATGAAAGATATCAAACATATTGATTCTGGTTGATCGTGGAAAAGAAAAATGGATTTATATATATATATATGGATTTCCATTCTATTCCCGTATATTCTAATCTCATCTAACATCATCTAATATTAAATTTAGAAACCACAATTCCATGTAAAACACCGCAGCTTTGATAACATGAAAAATATGGGGCGAACAGCCCAAGTATTTCTTTCATTTTTTTGGTAAGATTGGTAAGAGGGGGTTCAAAGTTTTGAGCCTCTGGGGAAGAAGCTTTTTGGCAGACATGCTTGTTGGGCAGACACGCTTGTTGGGCAGCTAGAATGGAGTTGGATTCTGGATTCTGGATCTTGGATTTTGGATTTGATTTTGGGCCCCAACCGCATGGCTGAGTTCTGTTGGCACTTGGGGCACTAAGAGCACTCAATTCTCCTAGAGGGGTTGAGGGAGAACCCTAAAGGGTGATCCAGCCCTCAGTGTGCCAAGTGTAGCTCTCAGCGGTGCGGTACTTAGTTTTTTTTTTCGTGGCAGGTGCACCTTACCCCGCAATTATACACGTAAACAAAACTCTCACAAAAATTTTCCCAGCACATTTTTGGAGCTGAGTTTGTTCCAGATTTTTGGGAAACAAAACGTTTTTGAGCCGAACTTTGTAAACTTTTTTGGCGATTTCCAGCTTGACATTTTGCACGCTGTGCTGATGAACTTGTCAAAAAATGGTTGTCCCAAATTGTCCCAATTCTTGGGGGAGACCGGTCATGAACCAAAATTCCAGAAAAAATATGGGGTAAACAGCCCAATTTTTCTTATCAAATTCTTTTTGGTAAGATTGGTAAGAGGGGGTTCAAATCTTTGGGCCTTTCGGGAAGAAGCTGTTGGGCAGACGCGCTTGTTGGGCAGCTAGAATGGGATCGGACCGGTTTAAACCAGGAAATTGGAGTTTTAATTGTGGTTTCTGGATCTTGGATTTTGGGGTTTGAATGAACTTCAGATCCAGAAACAGGAGAGGTTGCAAAAAGATAGAGGTGTTTGCTTCAGATGTGGGCTTCGGTGAGGAGTCGTGATGATGATGATGATGATGATGATGATGATGATGNAGGAGTCGTGATGATGATGATGATGATGATGATGATGATGATGATGATGATGATGATGATGATGATGATGATGATGATGATGATGATGATGATGCAAGATTTGTAACGTGCGACCCCGAAATCCGTGGTTCCCCAATCTAGGAAGGCTCGGCAATACGTTGAAAATAGAATCATGGTACGAACCCCCCATGGGGAACTTTCAGGGTTGAGGTGTTTGGTTCTTTTGGTGGTCTATGGCTTAGCTGGGTTGCTGAACCTCCATCTATGTAAGCTACCAGACAAGGATGGGACCCCTGATTTCATTCACCAGAACCTTGGGTCCATCTGAAATATTCACGGTACCCGACCCCCCCTTGTAGTACCATACGGGGATCGATTGGAACCCCTTCTGGGAAAATTGACGATGGCGAGAAAGATGAAGATCAATATGAGCATGTGATCACAAAGCGACTGCAAACAACATCTTAATTTGTGCGCAGACCAGGGAGCTTCAGTTTTTCAGGTCAGATTCATGGCATGTGATGTCAAGGTGAGAAATGCTCCAAGGTTTCATGCTCGGCATTCCTGGTTGCGAACCTTCTGGGCTTCATGCCTTGCACTGCAGCGCAAAGCTCTCAGTGCATCAAGTGCAGTGCATCTCTTTGCTTGTTCAAACTGTCTTACTATCTCTTTCTATACGGTATAGTAAAGAATAATATGTGTATTATATATATATATTATTATATTTAATTATATGTATATATATACACACTTATCCTCCATTGTGGATGGAAGAATTTGAGAGGATGAAAGAAGAGCCGAACAACCAACACCACAGCAGCAGGAGTACATAGAGAACAAATGGCTATGCTATAGAAGATAAAATATCACGAAAGTTGCACAAAGTTGCTTGGAATGCCGGTGATCTCAGCACCAGAATGATGATTTTGCTAGCAGAGTTCGGATTTTGCGATCAGTTCTGTGACCATCTCATTATTGAGATTGCAATGCAGGACAGACACCCTTCTTGATTTCTCCACCTCTCAACAAGCACCTGACCTATGTTTCCCGCACTAATGACTTACTTGTATAGCCATCAGTCGATCATGCACTCAAAGAATCAGTCTTGCAACACAACGTTCGATTCTACATTTCATGAGTGCAAAGACGTATGAATAAAAATGCATCCACACTTCAGGAGTGTACGGCTATTAAAACAATATACTAATATGTATAGAATTCATTATATTTCTAGAAAATAAATATACACAACAATACAAATATGATAAAAACATACATACAGCAGCATAAGCATGTGTATACATACTAGTATATACATTTTTGCATGTATAATATATATATATATATGTACATATATTGTACACGTAACTATAGATCTGTGTATATTTTCCTTGCTTTGCGTCAAAATCCTCAAAGTCCGGTTGGTTTTCCGTCCCTTACTGTGAAGGCTTCGGCACTAAAGTCTTGTAGGTTTACTATTGGAGGGCTTTCGAGTCAAAGTCCAGTAGGTGAGGTATCCATCCCTTCAAGTCAAAGTCAGGTAGGTTAGGTATCCATTGGTTTGACTCAAAGTCCCCTACCCTAATAGGGATCCATTGCTTCCTGCCAAAGCCTGCATTGAAGTAGTTGACATTGCTTGTGAAATTACATACAGTAAACCCTCTTCGATTTCAATACAAATACAAAGCCCTTGCGTTGGTGCACAATGGGAGCATGGGGCGAGCTTTGAAATCTCGGAGCAGCACAGCTTCCACATAGCAGCACAGCTTCCACATAGGGGTTGTTTGGTGTGAAGTCTTTGGTGTATAGGCCCTAGGCTGTGTGTTGTGAGCATTGTTTGGTGTACGAGTTGTGCTGCGTGCCGTACAAGTTGCTTGATATAAAGTCTTTTCCTGTACGAATTGTTTGGTGTTAACGTCTTCCGGTGCCAAAATTTGTGGTGCAGAAGCTGTTGGCGCCAACGTCTTCTAGGGTCAAAAGCTCCTATGTAAATGTAAACGTTTTTTGGTGTAGAAACTCTAGAGTACACGCTTGGTGGAAGAGTTGTGTGGAGTCGAAATTGTTCGGGTTAAGAATCTTTTGGTGCGACTGTCTCGTGGTCAAAGGGTTGTTTCTTGTTAAAAGCAAAAAAACAAACATGCAAGAAATATGTGAAAAAACGTGCAAACAGCACGTACCAAACAATGCAACAAAGACTCAACAGAAAATGCAACAAGACACATTTGGGAGGCCACTCACCAGAAGACTCAAGAATTGCAACATTTCAGAAAAACTCGAGGAAAAACAAAAAAACCCGCAAAGCAAGGTAAAAGAAACGACAAGAAACGATCCCTAAAAGAACGTGCAAAAATGGCAAAATATGCAAGGTGTCAATTCTGGCAGTACAAAACTCAAAACGCAAGAAAAGATAGAGGAAAAAAGGAATATGCAAGAGAAATGCGTTTTTCCCCAGGTGGCGATAGCTATAGGGGGTGCTTATTTCCAATAGAAGGGGCGATTTCGTGGTTGCGACTTTGCACACGTCTGCAGCAACGTCTTGATGAAAATATTGAAGCTTCCCTTTCACATCCAGTCGAAGACAGGTGTAGGTTGCTAAAGAATGCAGAGGAAAAGCTGAACAAACATAGTGGAAAAACAGTGTGGTGTTTAAATGTGTTTAAAAGGTTTCTGAAGGAGTTGTCTTTTGTAACGGACAGGAGTCACACATAGGTCAGAGAGTATTGAACATGCTTTTGTCCCTGCATTCTCAAGTGCCAAAGAGACTCATGTGCACCATTCGCTGATTTGGTGGTCTAGCCTGCCTTGCACAGTTTGCCAGAGCCCCAAGGCTTGTTTATGCTGCAACGCATGCTCGCAGTGTGCTGGAATCTGGCGGTGCATTGCCTTTGTCACTCCCTCGACTTTTTTTGGTGTGACTCTGTTTTTCACATTGGGTTTGCTGGAATCATCGACGTGTGCTGCATAGAGTATATTGAGTGTATGCATATTACGCATTTCGGCATTTGGGGAGTCTTCTGGCCTCTGGATGTGCACTTGCATGTCTCAGGCCTGCATATGCTGCTGCAGCAGTAGCCACTATCGCAATCATCCTTCTGGTTTCAAAGGCACGCAAGCTAGAATGGCAGACATGAGTTCGATTGCCAACCGCTTGACTCTGGCAAAATTCAGGTTGCAAAGAAAGCCCTTGATACTGCAAGCGACAAAGAGCCGCGCTGAGTGAAAAGCGGTGCATTGAATGGTATTGCTGAGATGACAGGTTGAGGCAGTTGAGACACTGTGGCTTCAGGGCCTTCTCCATAACTGACTCCCGCTGCATCCCTTTGCCATTACGGTTCAGGAAGCGGTGTTATACTACAATAAGGATGATTTCAGCATTTCGACAAGGCGTGTTATGTTCACATCGGAAGCATCAAGGCCGTATCTTGACGAAGCAACGCATTCTAGCAAGCGGCAGTAGTCCCCCCCGATAAAGTTACAGACCTCACTTGACAACAATTTCAGGAGATGGGTTGTGCGCAAGTAAGTTGGAACAGCACCTGCGCAAGGTAACCCCGTCCCACGATGCTCCTTGCGAAGGGTAGTAGTCATGCTCACAACTCAGTTTCCCAGTTGATTGTATCATTGCTTCCATCAGCGGAAGAAAACCAGTGCTACTGACAGGCTGACAGGTTGTATTTTCTGGCTGCCAAAGTAGTTTGCGAGGGCAGGTTTGACAGCGGGAGTGGGCCTTGAGTGGGGTGCAGAACACATACAATTCCCAGTCAATGACTGTTTGAAAACAGCAGTAGCCATAATAGTTGAAGTAATGTGATGTTGTCCAATTATGGGTTCAAAGTTGATTGGGGGTCATAAATATAACTCAATGATTGATTGGCCTTGTTCGCGAAACCACTCTCTGAGGCCATTTCTCAAGCTGACACAGCCCGTTTGACACAATGTACCAGCGTTTCACCCGTCCATTGTTGAGAAAGCATGGAGCAAGGCTTATAAAGAAATTACACTTTTCTTCGGCACTGTTTGCAGTGCCACTGCCACCGCGAAGTGCTTTTGATGAGATCACCGAGAAAGGCAACTGAGCTAGTATTTACCCGCGGCCTGATTTTCGTTCCTACTG
Source organism: Breviolum minutum Mf 1.05b.01 (assembly GCA_000507305.1). NCBI lineage: Eukaryota > Dinophyceae > Suessiales > Symbiodiniaceae > Breviolum > Breviolum minutum. The sequence goes on from DF246164.1 coordinate 6,814, forward strand.
GCTAATTCTGCTGCGAGTGTTGCATTTTCCATGTTTGTCTAATCTCAATCAGCAACGACGCTATAGTTTTTCCACTTCCAGCATCCGACGCAAAGCAACCTGGGTATACAAGTGATGTTGCATTGAATACTAAATGGCAGATTAGGTGCCAAAATGAGCTGCTGCAAACACCACCATCCTTTCAACAGTTTTTCTTGATCACCTTGTTTGCAGCTCGTTACCTTCAGCTGGTCACAACCTGCAACATCCCCCTGCACCTTCAGCAAGAGAATCAACAGGGTAGGTTTTGCAAGCTTGAGCCACGTAAGTTGGGACGATGTTGTTAGATAGAATCCTTCAATACACATTTTCACATTGTGATAGATCCGATGACCCAGTGACCCAGTCCTAATTTAGAGGATATTGCAACAACATGGGCTCTTAAAGTCTGATTTGACCTCACATCCATGATGATTCATGGCAGCGGTACGGTCTGTTGTTCAGGGAGGTCATTTGCAAGAGCACTCACGAACCAATCTAAGACTAAGAGTCCAAGAGGGGCGTCTACATCTGCAGAAAAATTAGGCCTCTGAAGGAGGAAGGATGTCCAACAGGAGGATGCCTAATCTTCCCCAAAACGTCCTAAAGTTCCCTTCCCTAAGTTTCCTCAGTTTGCCCAGTTGTCTTCACTCCCTAAACTCACTCTTAGCCGCTTTGCTCAGGATACACTGTAGCCTCCCTTGGTGCTAGCGCCAGCATCCGTCATATGGAAGCCGTTGCACTCCAGTTGATGGATGTCAATCCATCAAGCATGGGAAGCTACAATGGCCGCGGTGGTGTGGTGCGCTCCAGCCACCTTTCTGCATGTCAGAGATTACACCTCACAATCTCACAACGATGTGCTTGAGTATTGTGGTTATATCTGTATGTAAATATATGATTATATGATCATGGTTTGTGGTTTGCAAAACCCCCTCCCCCCCGTGTGATGATCCTCCCAACTACGAAGTTTCGCAGCATTCCGGACCCTAGCCTTCCTAAACGTTGAATAAGTTTGCAGTTTTTCCACGTTTTGCCTGGTCGTAAAACCGCGGGTCTACCTTGGCTTAAGTCTGTTAAGTCTGCCTCGATGTGACGTCTTTCTAAATCCTTCGAGCTTACGAGCTTCATCTATATCTCTTTGTGTGCATCCTTTATTTATAAATACATATTTATTCATTTAAATACATATTTATTCATTTATTCATTTATTCATTTCATTATATTTCATTATATTTCATTCTTATTCTTTCCCGACACGATCTCATCATTACCTCATCAGATCTTGTCATATCTATCCTTTCTCATTTTACTCTAGCTGGTCCTGTTTCTTGTTATCCTGTTTGTACAAATTTACCTTTCTATCTATAAAGACGTGGGGTCTCCTCCCACACCGCAGAGCGTATTCTATCCCATCCTATCCTATCCATAGTAGTATGCTTCCTTATCCGAGTTTTTCTTACATTAGCTATGTTAGCTTGCCTTGAGTTCTCTGTGTTTGCTTTACCTTCTCGCATCTAATCTCTCTTCTCTTACAGAATCTTATTGTATTTTTTCTTTCACTTTTAAGATCTTATCTTGACTTATCTTACCCCGGCTTCTCCTATGCCATTTTATCCTACTTTGTTCTATCTTGTCTTGTCTACCTATACCGACAAAATGATAGCCTACATGTGCATAGCATGGGAAACCCCAGAACCTGCAAATGCGATCCTGGTCTGTAAAGAATAGTTACCAAACCACCACCGACATCCACAGCGGGGGGAGGGCTGGCTAACCACGCATTGCGGACTAATTGGTACATTTGATGAGGATACCTGTTACTCAGCGTGTGAGGACACAGGGCAGTCAAGGCCAATCAAATGGTGCTGTTGCCCAAAATGAAAAGGACAGAAGTGGCAGAAGTGAAACATTTGCCGTTTCAAGATGATTTGAGGCATCGATGGCACTGGGTTTGTGGATTCTGCAGCCGGTGCACCAAAGGAGTTGACCATTCAATTTCACAACGAGATGGCCTACGCACTGGAATTCCCCAAGTACGTGACCTTTGCAATGGTAAAACAGGCAAATGTTGATGGAACAACTACGCTGGCAGACAACGTGCTGGTCCAGCAGAAGCTCTCGGCTTCTTTGTTGAAAAAGTTTCGAGAACTTGGTGTCCAGTACATCCGCTTTTTGCATGATGAGGCTGAAAGAAATGCACCGGATTTCTACAACTCTTGGCAGGGAGCTTTCCAGACAAATTCAATGGAGGATGCTTTTGAGAAAGGAAATAACAAGACCAACTTCTCTATTTTGCGGAAACATGATGCAAGGCGCCTTAGGCACGTCCTGTGGTGTCCAGTATTCCACAAGCATCCAACCTTTGGGGAGCTTTTCTTCAACTCTGTCCTGAATCGTCATGGCTCGTGGCTAGATGGTCATTCTGTGTTCGGGAAGATGCCAAACAGTGAGCGTCCGTACCACTGCACATGGGGGGATGGGACTGATTTGAACACTGAAGAGCTTGCAGAGATCAGGAAGGCTTACGCTGAGAGCACTGAGTACATCAGACTGAATCCTGGAGATGTACCGAGTCTGAATTGGCAGATTAGTATGCCACCCATCTTTGTGAAGCAAATCTGTATCATACACAATTGCATCGGAGGTCAAATCTTTATGAACCAAAGGAACTGATTGACAAAAGCACAAGCCATGATATATGATATACTGTATTATTGTACAAGTAGTTCCCGGGCGAGCCGGGGGCGGAAGTTTCAGAAGAAAAAAGAACTGTATAGCAAAGAAAGAATTTGCCTATAGAATGTGCGCAAGGCGACCGACCAGCGCCATGCCCAAACCATTTCTTTGCTGTGAACGAGCTTTCTGCTGTTCCACGGTGGTAATGTGACCTGTTTTGATGTCATGAAGTTGCTTGCGGGGTGAGATGCAGTAATTTGTGGTTGGTTGTGAGGTGACGTGGGGTGAGCTACTGTGGTTAGTTGCAACGTGGCATGTCATGTCATGTCATGTAATTTGATGTAGTGGTCACGTCATTTGATGCGATGAGATTGCTTGTGTTGCGTCGTGTCACGTGATGCATGCGATGTCATGGTGATGAGCTGTTAGCTGTTGTGCCCCGCAATAGGATGGAATGTTATGAGCTTAAGATGCCACGGGTTGTGAGGTCACGTCGTGTGGTTCAAAGTGTGACGATGTGGTGGTCCAAAGAACTCCTCTGTACTACTACAAGGTACTACAAAGTACTACGCCAGTTCTACTCTGTAGTACTACAAAGTACTACGCCAGTACTACTCTGTACTACAAAGTACTACGCCATTACTACAAAGTACTCTGTACTACAAAGTACTACTCCAGTACTACTCTGTACTACAAAGTACTACTCCAGTACTACTCTGTACTACAAAGTACCACGCCAGTACTACAAAGTACTATGCCAGTACTTCTCTGTACTACAAAGTACTACTCCAGTACTACTCCAGTACTACAAAGTACCATGCCAGTACTACTCTGTACTACAAAGTACTACTCCAGTACTACTCTGTACTACAAAGTACCACGCCAGTACTACAAAGTACTACGCCAGTACTACTCTGTACTACAAAGTACTACTCCAGTACTACTCCAGTACTACAAAGTACGACGCCAGTACTACTCTGTACTAGTACTACTCCGGTACTACAAAGTACTACAAAGTACTACGCCAGCACTACAAAGTACTACAAAGTACTATGCCAGTACAAAGTACTATGCCAGTACTACTCTGTACTACAAAGTACCACGCCAGTACTACAAAGTACTACGCCGTACTACAAAGTACTACTCTCTACTACAAAGTATTTCGCCAGTACCGCTCTGTACTGCAAGGCACGACCCCAGAACTACAAAGTGCTACTCTGTACTACAAAGTACTACTCCGGTACTACTTTGAAACGTCATTTACAATGCGCGGAGCAACAAGAGGCACCATCCAACTTCACCGAATACTGCGCCTGCCACGCAAAATGAATCTCATCATTGATCCGCATCACATATGAAAAGTCACTTACAATGCGTGGAGCAAGTAAAGTCACCCTTCAAACTGACCACATACTGCGCCTGCCACGCAAAATGAATCGCATGAGTGATCCGGGTCACACATGAAACGTCATTTCCAATGTGCGGAGCAAGTAAAGTCACCCTTGAAACTCACCAAGTACTGCGCCTGTCACGGGGAAACCTGTGAATTGCTTCCGCCAATAGAAAGACGATTCGACGATAATCCGAACATAATCCGATGATAAAATCGTCATCTCGCACCCGCCGCTTCGGAGACCTTCCCGGTCCGATCTTGGAGACGAGTATTGAAAAATACAACATTTCGCGCTCCGGCTATCTCCCAAAATGTCACGAACTGCTGCGCCTGCCACGAAAATTCACCCTCCAACTTCACCAAATATACTGTGCGTGCCACGCAAAATGAAGCTCATGATTGATCCGCCTCACATATGAAACGTCATTTACAATAGGCGGAGCAACAAGAGTCACCCTCCAACTTCACCAGATACTGCGCCTGCCACGCAAAATGAATGTCATGATTGATCCGCGTAAACGTCATTTCCAATGCGTGGAGCAAGTAAAGTCGCCCTTCAAACTCACCAAGTACTGCGCCTGCCACGAAATTCTGAGTCCAAGATTTCAGCTGAAACTGCCTGAAGTGCTTCCGCCAATAGAAAGACGATTCGACGACATCCGATGATAATCCGACGATAATCCGACGATATCCGGCGATAAAACGGTCATCTCGCACCCGCCGCTTCGCCAACCTTACTCGTCAGACCTTGGAGATGATTTTGTTTTGAAAATACAACATTTCGCGCTTCCGCTATCTCCCAAAATGTCACGAAGTGCTGCAAAGTCACACTCCAACTTCGCCAAATACTGCTCCTGCCACGCAAAATGAAACTCATCATTGATCCACGTGGCATATGCGACGTCATTTACAATGCGCGGAGCAAGTCAAGTCACCCTTCAAACTGACCACATACTGCGCCTGCCACGCAAAATGAATTGGATGAGTGATCCGGGTCACACATGAAACGTCATCTCCAATGAGCGGAGCAAGCAAAGTCACCCTTCAAACTGACCACATACTGCGCCTGCCACGCAAAATGAATCGCATGAGTGATCCGGGTCACACATGAAACGTCATTTCCAATGAGCGGAGCAAGTAAAGTCACCCTCCAACCTCACCAAGTACTGCGCCTGCCACGAAATTCTGAGGTCAACATTTCAACAGGAAATCCCGAATTG
>DF246165.1:1899-13840 GCA_000507305.1 Breviolum minutum Mf 1.05b.01
AGCAGCAGCAGCAGCAGCAGTAGTGGTAGTGGTAGTGTAGTAGTACGAGTAGTACTAGTAGTACTCGTAGTCGTCGTAGTAGTAGTAGTAGCAGTAGTAGTAGTAGTAGCAGCAGCAGCAGTAGTAGTAGTAGTAGCAGTAGTCGTAATAGAAGTACTGTTGTAGAACTGTTGCAGTACTACTGTTGTAGTCGTGCTAGTAGTACTAGTAGTAGTCGTAATAGTAGTACCGTTGTTGTGGTACTCTTGTAGTAGTACTGTTGTAGTAGTACTGTTGTACTAGAACTGTTGTGGTACTACTGATAGGAGTACTAGTAGCAGCAGCAGCAGCAGCAGCAGCAGTAGCGGTAGTAGTAGTAAAAATAGTTCTACTAGTACTACTGTAGTACTGCGGTGGTAGTAGTAGTAGTACTAGTAGTAGTAGTAGTAGTAGTAGTAGTAGTAGTAGTAGTAGTATTGTAGTTGTAATAGTGGTACTGTAGTTGTAATAGTAGTACCGTAGTAGTAGTAAAAGTGGTAAAAGTAGTACAAGTACAAGTAGTAGTAGTAGTAGTAGTAGTAGTGGTGGTAGTGGTGGTAGTGGTGGTAGTGGTAGTGGTAGTGGTAGTGGTAGTGGTAGTGGTAGTAGTAGTAGTAGTAGTAGTAGTAGTAGCAGTAGTAGCAGTAGTAGTAGTAGTAGTAGTAGTAGTAGGAGTACTGATGTAGTAGTACTGAGGTAGTACTACTGAGGTAGTACTACTGAGGTAGTAGTATTGATGTAATAGTACTGATGTAGTAGTACTGATGTAGTACCAGTAGTAATAGTAGTAATAGTAGTTCTGTTGTAATAGTACAGTTGTAGTAGTTCTAGTAGCACTAGTAGTAGTCGTAATAGTAGTAGTGTTGTAGTGGTGGTGTCGTAGTAGTACTGTAGTAGTAGTAGTAGTAGTAGTAGTAGTAGTAGCAGCAGCAGCAGCAGTAGTAGTAGTAGTAGTAGTGGTAGTGGTAGTAGTAGTAGTATTTGTTGTTGTTGTTGTAGTTGTAGGTGTAGTGGAAGTCGTAGTTGTAGTAGTAGTTGCAATAGTAGTTGTAGTAGTTGTAGTAATAGTAGTCGTAGTCGTAGTAGTAGCAGTAGTAGCCGCAGGAGCAGCAGCAGCAGCAGCAGCAGCAGTAGTAGTAGTAGTAGTAGTGGTAGTTTTAGTGGTGGTAATAATAGTAAAAGTCGAGTCGAGTCGAACCTGCCTGCCCGAAGGCAGCCCCTTTAGGGCGCAGGGAAACAACAAAACCTAAACTAATTTCAACTCTCACTACTTCGGCGTCGAAAATTCAATAAAGGACTCCATATGTGTCAGCCAAATATCTGTCTGCATTGCGGTGGCCTTCCATTCTCCCAAATTTTGCCATCGGCAGTATATTTGTATTTGCGCATCCCATGTGTTTGTTGGTCTTCCAATCCTTGTCCGGCGTCCTGCAGTCCACGCAATCGCACGTTTCAGCCAACGGCTATCTGAAAGGTTGGCAATGTAGTTTGCTAATTTCCAATGTTGTTCTGCATCTCCGGGACCATAATTTGACACCAGCTTGTGCAGCACATTCCAAAATGCGTGCGTTCCACTCGTGAAGGATGTGCTGCCATGGAGCAGACCAATCTAAGCCGCCAGGAGGGCCCACAATGGTGCGCACGAGTTTGCGGAATTTGACGTCCAAATTGCGAAGGTCCTGTTTGTAGATTTTGCGATGGCCATGAAACCATAGCATCAAAATAAGCTAGTCGTTGTGCAATGGACACACTCTTGTCAAATAAAATTGATTTGTTTGCATAAAAAGCCCTGGCTGCAGCTTGGAGGTGGTGTTCCAAATCAAGTCCGTGGCTGCCATCCGTGTGAGTGCTTATCATACAGCCCAACCACTTGTGCGCACGGTCTCGTTCCAATATCTCCACAACTATCCCGCCAGGTGATACAAGTTCTGCTGGGTGTTGGCTCTGCGTCGTCAAAATTTTTTGTCTTCCCAGCGTTCAGAACAAGACCAACTTGTCGGAGGGCATCCACCAACACGTCTAATACATGACCGATTTCCTCATAAGATTTTGCAAAAATAAGGATATCATCAGCAAAGCGCAAATCCAGTAACGAAACCCCTCCGTCTTGAAAATTGTAGCCAACACCATTAAGTTGTGCCCGCCATTTGGACAGTGCCCATTCAAGGACGGAACAAAACAAACGTGGGCTGAGAACACAACAATTGTCCCACGTTGCTGATAATAAAGAATTTGGAGGATCCAAACCAGGTGTTGTGATGCGCCATGATCGCCCACCGCTTGCCAGAGTGATTCCCAATTGACCCGGTCGAAGGCTTTTGAAAGATCAAGGCTGATGATCCACAATGGCTGGTCCATCTCCAAAGTTTTGTCCAAGATCACGTTGAAAGTCAATAAATGTTCTTCAATACGTCTTTTTGAGCGGAATCCATGTTGTTCCTCCGGCTGGTTTGTTTCCAATGTACCTTCAATTCGACCCAAAATCATATATGCAAAGATTTTGTAAAACAAACGAATGCTCGCAATTGGTCGGAAGTCCGTTGTTGTTCGAGGTTTCGATGTTTTTGGCAACATTTTGAATAAGGTTTTCCGCCAAGCTGCGGGCACCTCACCTGAGAACAACATGTGATTGAACATGTGTAGCAAACCATTGCAAATGTCATCCGGCATATGTCTTAACAGTTCTGCAGTCAAACCAGTTTCGTCGGCTGCTTTGGCCAGTTTAGCCCGCCTAATTGTTGTTTTCAATTCTTTTAGCTCAAACATCTGTTCTGTAAAAATGTCTGGTTTGACAGGTTCCGTAACGATTCCACTGAACAATTCCTCCAACATTTTTGCAAATTCATTGGGGTGAGGTTCTTGTACAAACGTTTTCGCTGTATGATAATCCATTTTGCGGAGGGCATTCCACATAGAGGAGTCCTGTAGGTGCTCCCTTAATTTCATGGATTTCCAGGTTCGCAATTCACGTCGTTGTTGCCGCCTGATCTGGAATGACAGTTTGTTGCTTGGCGCCTCTGTTGACGTAGTTCCCGTAATGTTGCCGATGATTCATATTTGAAGCAAGTTTTGGAGCAACTGCCACCTTGAAATCCCGCTTCCATCAAAGCAGTTTCCAAATTTACCAACGAATGATGTGAGCATGTAGACATGCGCTGCCGCAACGCGGACTGAAACAAACCAGGTTTCCCCTCTCGATTTAAGTATGGCACCCAATGTTTCAACCCCCTCCTGCGGTCAGATTTGCAGCGTGGGCGTTGCACTGGAAGATGGAGAATGCAATGTACACATCGATGATCTAAACCAATAGGTACTGCAAAATCCTTCCACGTATCTTGAGTTTCAAAAGCCATGGCGCCAATCAAAAAATCAAGCTGGACCAATGATTTGTCACTAGCCCTTTTTGGCATGTCCAACTATCATGATCACAGTCGCTATTTTTCATCCGGCTGAAAATTTGCAAACCATGCTCCAATACCCATTCCATCAACAATGAACCTCTGCTGTTCCTTGTGCCCCACCCGCATGTACCAGATGAAGCCAAGTCATTTTGTGGAAGCATTTGTCCAATGCATGCATTCAAGTCCCCACCTAGCAAAAGTAACCTGTTGACACAATCACGCGAATACAAAATCAAATCCAAAAGTTCGTACACCTCCATGACCGCCTCATCTGTGTCCCACGATGTGGGCATGTAACAAGCACATGCGACAAAATCTTTGTTGGCCAATCGAAATGTCAAAGAACAAACACGCGGAGAATAAGCATGAAATACAACGTCCTGCATTGATCCCCAGCATCGCTTCGAAACAACAATCCCCACTCCTTGATGTGGGCCGCCACCGCTGAGGAACATTTTTGTGCCACCATCAACTTCTAACATTTCTTCAGTATGATCACGCCATGTTTCCGTCAAGAACAAAAAATCAAAGTCAAGTTCCTTCAATTCCAATACCAGGTCTTCCAATCGTGCATCACTTCGGATGCTCTGTACATTTTTTGTCACCACATGCAGTTGAATGAATTCCTCATGAATAGCGTCATTCGTTGTCCCACCTGTCGGTGGCGCAACTCTTCTGCAGTCCTGCTGTTGTCCATTGCGGCATCCCTATTCCATGTCACCTATGAATCCATCCAAGGCCTCCCGGACATTTGCATTAGGGACACTATCACTCAACCATTCCACCACCAAATCCTCTGACACACTGGCCGTTGGAATAAGTTTGCCATTCATCTTCGTGATCACACGGAACATCTTGTAGCTTACAACAACATCTTTTGGCGAATGCCCACCCAACTCAATCATAAATTTCTTTGCTTTGCTCAAAATCTTGCAACGGTCCCTCTCGTTCTTGGAGCGGGTCTCAGCTGCCCAAAGTTTGTTGGACATCATTGTTGGATGCTTGCGCTGATTGCGGACAAATTTCAACGCATGCATTGGGGAATCAAATGTTGCAAGGGCAATATTGGAATTGGCACCAGCAATTTCCACGTCCTTGAAACCACCAACATGTGCCAACAAGTCACGGACCATCTCTTCAGCGTGTTCGAGTACGTCGTCTGCAAAACCACCAATCACCACCACTGATTTGTCCACTTCATCGTCAGCATGGCTGGGCATCTTGGCCGCACGGGGTTGTTCCTCCAGTTGACGCACCCTTTCCTCCAATTGTCGTCGGGCTTCACGTTCCTGTTCAACATCTGCTTTCCCTTCATGCAAAGCTGCGTCAATCTTTCCAGACAAGCGTGTTTCCATGTCACCCATGCCGTTGGCAAATTCCTCGCGCATCATCATTCGCAAAGCTGCGATTGTGGCTGCGCTCATTTCGACTTTGCTGACGGGGTCGCACACTTCAGGAACAAGAACTTGTGGCATCATCTGTGAAGGAGGCACCTTGGTAGACGCACGCGGTTGCGATTCCCGATCTGGTGTTCCTTCTGGTGCTGATCGTTTGGTAGAGGGTGGCATATCCTCATCGATGAAATCCATCACCTTCAGAAAACCCTTTTCGAAGTCCACACTCACATCCTGCCAATTTGCACCAGCCTGAGTTGCTTCACCAATGCTCTTTGCGTGTTTGTATTTTTCGAACCTGTCCCAAGCTTTTGACCCAACTTTCTTTGGATTTTCCATTTGCACTATGATTTTGGTATCCGCATTTTTCAAAGCAAGCAGTTGTTGCTGAGACAACGGCATCACGACTAGCGCCACGAAACCCAAACCCGAAAGCCGAGCCGAAGACACTTGAGCCGAGTAATAGTAGTAATGATAGTAATATTAGTAATAATGATAGTAAAGTCAAAGTCAAAGCTTGCTGGCCTGAAGGCAGCCCCTATAGGGCGCAAGCAAAAGCAATTTAAAATCTGCCGATCATCTATTATGCAAGGTGAAAACTACAAAATCCCGCTTCATTAGCATCCAACGTTCACGTGCAGCAGCCTCCACAATCCAATTGTCAAAGCCCTTCCCAATCGAATATTTTTGCAGCGCTGTTTCCCAAGTGTAGGCCGGTCGCCCGCGTTTCCTTGGCCCTCTCATGTTCCATGCAAGAATCCTGCGGGTCCATCGTTCGGAAGGTAAAATTGCAACATAGGATGCAAATTTCCAGAGTGCCTCTATGCATCTGACAGACCACGGTTGCAGTCCAGCGTGGTCCGACAGTATCTGTACTCTGTTGTTCCATCCATGCAAGATATCGTGCCATGGCGATGCCCAATTGGTGTCAGCAGGCGGGCCCACAACCATGCGCATCAATCGACCACGTCCAATTTTGCGAGATCATCTTTGTGAATGGCACGGTGTGATGCACCAAAACAAGCAACTGGGGATACAACCTTATCAAAATATCGGAGCCTGTGTAAAATGGACACGCCTTTGTCACACAATATCCATTTGTTTGCATGAAAAACTCTTGATGCAGCTTGAAGATGATGTTGGAGATCCAGATGTGTGTTCCTTGATCCTGCAGCGCTGATCATGCAACCAAGCCATTTGTGTGCCTCCTCTTGTTTCAGCACCCGTAACACAATTCCATTTTTCGTATGCAAGGAAGATGGCGGTTGAACCTCTGAAGTTAAAACGATTGTTTTCGCTGCATTCAATTGCAACCCAATTTTCTGCAATTTGCGTACCAGATCGTCCAATAAAGCCATTGCTTCTGCAGCTGTTCGTGCGAAAAGAAGAATATCGTCAGCAAAGCGTAGGTCCAGTAAAGATGGCATAGTATCGCCAAGGTCAAAACCACATCGTTTTGTTTCCGCATTCCGTCTCCAAGCTGACATTCCCCATCGCAACACACTGCAGAACAAGCGTGGGCTCAACACACATCCTTGTCGCACTCCAGCGTGGATGAAAAAAAACGCTGTTACTATGTTCACCTTGCACTTCTCCTGATTGATTCGAATAAATCAACTGCAAAATCCAGACGAGATGTTTAGAAATGCCATGATCATGTAAGGCAAGCCACAATGCATCCCAGTTCACCTTGTCGAAAGTTTTTGACAAATCTAGACTCACAATCCATACTGGAATTCCTTTGTCCCAAGCCTTGTCCAAAAATAACGTTGCGGTCAACAGGTGTTCATCCATCCGCCGATGTTTTCGGAATCCGTGTTGTTCTTCCGGCTGATGTGTTTCCAGCGATGCTTCAATGCGAGCCAAAATCATGAAGGCAAATGTTTTATACAACAAACGGATGTTTGCAATGGGCCTGAAGTCAGATGGTTGTTGAGCCCGTGCCTTCTTGGCCAGCATCTGAAAAAGCGTTTTGCTCCAACATGATGGAAAGTTTCCACTGCAGAGAATATCATTGAACAAACGCAAGAGGTCTTCTTGAAAATCATCTGACGAATTTTTCAGCAATTCTGCCACCAAACCTGCCTCGTCAGCACCCTTGTGAATTGTCATCCGCCTCACTGCACATTGAAGTTCATGCAATGTCCACGGGTTTTCTGTAAGATTCGGTGGGCGGCACGGTCTGTGAGGATTTCCTGCAAAAATTTCACCCAACACGTGTGCAAATGCATTTGGCTGTGGCATTTGTTGCTGCCTAGTCCCTGTGGTTGCAAACTGCATGTTACGAAGTGTTTGCCAGTTCTTCGCATGTCCCAACTGTGCGTTTAACCTCTCGGTTTTCCATGCCCGAATTTCTTGCCTATGGTTTTCCCGAATGGAGAAAGTCAAAGATCTACGTAATTGGGTATCCCTTGTCGCACGCCTCTCTGCTCTCAATCTTTTCAAACCATCCGAAGGTTGAAACCGTAGATATGTGTTTTCACGATTGCCTCCTTGTTGTCCAGCATCCGTCAGCGACCGCTCCAGCCTTCCAGTGAATTATGCAAACCTCGAACCTTATTCATGCGAAGAATATTTTGAAATTTTGCCGGCAAACCGTTGGAATCCAGAGTTGGTTGCCACCATTTGAGTCCTCTCTGTTGACGCATGCGCGGTCGACTGCACCATCGAAAACGTAAGATGCAATGGGCACAACGATGATCCAAACCAATGGGAAGGGCAAAATCATTCCACATTTCAACAGTCTGTAGGCGAAAGTTTGCCAAAATATAATCCAACTGTACGCATGTACTATCCAAAGTGCGGCAACAAGTCCACGATGCCTCCATATTGTCGGTTGTACTTTGACGGTTGCAAATTTGGAGCCCCTTGGCCAGAACAAATCTCATCAAAATCCTGCCTCGCTCATTTTGCATCCCACTGCCCCAATGTCCACTCATGGTTTTCCAATGGTCCGATGCATGCGTTGAAATCCCCACCCAATATGGGGATGCAGCCGTCCTTGACACATGCCTCCAGGAGTAAATCGAGCAAAGAATACACATGTTCCACGTCATCCTCTGAATGCCAACTTGTCGGAAAATATACAGCAATGCATCTGAAGCATGTTGTGCCCCAACTCAATTGCAATTGGCAAACTCTGCTGGAAAATGCGCTGAAAGATATTGAATCAATTTGATGAAGCAAACGTTTGTGAATCGCAACCCCAACACCTTGATGCCCACTTCCACCATCACCACCACTGAAAAACAATTTGTGGCCCACAGGAGTCACGAAAACCTCTTCCGTTTCCACACGCCATGTTTCAGAGAAGAAAACGTCGAAGCAACATTTGTCTATCTCGGCAATGAAATCATGAAATCGATCATCTGATTTTATACTTTGTAAATTTTTCGTGGCAACATGCAAGTGTATGAATTCAAACCCATCTCCTCCATTATTTGCATCATCCGTTGAGTGTCCAATTTGATTACTTGGACTCCCAAACTTTCTGCAACCATGTTTGCCACTCATGCCTTTACCTCACTCCAGCTCTGCTATGAAGGCGTCCAAAGCCTCGCGGACGGCTGGCACTCCATTGTTTGACCACTGAACATCCATGTCCTCACCAACCATGGCCACTGGGCATAGGTTGCCCCTTGACGTACCATAACCTTGAAAGACCTGTAGTTGACAAGAACATCCTTAGGCTCCACACCCGCCAACTCAATCATGAACTTCTTCAACTTGCTGGTGATCTTGCATTTCTGCCTTTCCTGGGTGGACCTGTTTTCCGAAGCCCACAACTTCGCATGTTGCATCTCTGCGTTGCGTCGCTGGCTCCTAATGAACTTCATAGCTTTCATTGGTGTCTCAAAATCTGCTAAAGCAATTGTTGGTACATTGTTGGTGAAATGCACGTCCTTGAAACCATCAACCTCAGCCATGACACGGTTTACTAAGTCTTGTGCCTCTTCTAGTTCCTTCTCACCAAAACCTCCCAATACCACAACGCTCTTATCAACCTCATCATCCGGCTCTCCTTTTGCGACGTTGTTGCCGATCTTGTCCTCCAAAAGCCGCACGCGTTCTTCCAATTTTTGCCTTGCCTCTTTCTCTTCACATAGTTGCTCCTTTAGAGGCCCCAGGGATTGGTCCAACCTCGCCGCAACCTTCTGCTCCATGTCCTCCACGCCAAGCTTTACCTCCTCACGCATCATCCTCCTCAATGCCGCAATTGTTGCACCACTCATTTCCACCTTGTTCACAGCTTCAGCGGCCGGGGGGGCTAAAACAAGAGGAGCGACTTGTGAGGGGGAAACCCGGGATCTTTGTTTTGCTTCTTTGTCTGGTGTCCCTTCAATCGCTGCCTTTTTTGTAGAAGCTGGCATCGCGACATCTTCTGGGATGGAAAACTTCATGTAACCTTTCTCAAAGTCAGCGCTTAAATCTTGCCAGTTTGCCCCAGCAGCTGTCGCCTCTCCAATCGATGTGCATTTTTTGTACTTGTCATACCTGCCCCACGCATTGGATCCACCTTTTTTCGGATTTTGGTCTTGAAACATAATTTTGGTTTCTGGATTTTTGAGTGCAGTCACTTGGTCCGATGATAGAGGCATGATCACCGAGGAAAATGACAGCGCGCCCGCCGAGAGCAGATACAGCTTGTTTTGAGCCAGCAGTGCTTGAGCCAAAATGGCTACGGTCTTGAGTACGTAATAATTTTTAGTAGTAATAATTTTTACGATTCAGCACACGGTGTATCCCGCTGTTGTTCCACCGCCTGACGCTTCTTCCTTCTTACTTTTTGGTGCTGGTACGGAGCCACCCGCCACGAAGAATTTGGCTTGGATCAAGATTTCAAATGAGTTAACTCCAGATTTAAGCCACATCCAAGCCTATGTTATCTTCTAGCGTTGCCTAGCTTGCATTTGGAGTTAACTCATCTGACATCTTTAGATCCGCAGGCTTCCTGCAAATACCTGCTTCAACATCTTGGATTCAGATTGTACTCTTTTTTCTTTTCCTTCCATCACCAGATTACATCCGGGCTTCATCCTTCCAAGATCTCTCTGAATAGACGGGCTTAGATCTTGATTGATTCTAGCCCACCCATTTGGCTGGGTCATGCATGCCTTGGAGGCTTTCTTCCAGATTCAAGTCTGGGGTTGCATTCTCCAATTCTTGGATTTTGTCTGAAGTTTAGCATTGCGCCATGCCCCTGGACTACTCTGTACTACAAAGTTCTACTCCAGTACGACTCTGTACTACAAAGTGCTACTCCGTACTACAAAGTACTACTCCAGTACTACTGCGTGCTACTCTGTACTAGAAAGTACTACTCCAGTACTACTCTGTAATACAAAGGTCTACTCCAGTACTACTCCGTACTACAAAGTACTATTCCAGTACTACTCTGTACCACAAGTACTACTCCAGTACTACTCTGTACTACAAAGTACGTATGCGTCCCAGTAACCACCCCCCGTGTTCCTGTACACAGTACATTCTTTACACATGCCCAAACCCGTGATAACGTTCGTGTTCAAAGTGCTTCGGTACATACTTTACACATGTCGAAATCTGTGATAACGGATAACGAAGCCCTGTTCGTCGGAGTAGAGCAGCTTCGGGCGAGGGTTCCTCTAGGTTAATGGGCTTCCTTCCATGTTCTGGAGATCTGTCCTGGAATCATTGCGACTGGCACATGATTGCAGGAATTGGGGCACATGGACATCTTCGAAGAAACTGTAATATGGCATCAAAAAACAAGATTTGACATGAGGTTGCAATGACGTTGCATGCGTTTGTTTTTCCCGAAAGCTCCGCGAAAGGGTCCTTCTAAAGAACTCGTGCAGTATAGACCACCAACATGATAAGACAATAGCTGACCACCAACCCCTGACCACAGCAAATGATAAGAATGATAAGACCACCAACCCCTGACCACAGCAAATGATGAGACAATAGCTGACCACCAACCCCTGACCACAGCAAATGATAAGACAAATGAGAAGATCTGCTGAGAAGATCTGCTGAGAAAATCTGCTGAGAAGATCGACTGAGAAGATCTGCTGAGAAAATCTGCTGAGAAGATCTGCTGAGAAGATCTGCGGAGAAAATCTGCTGAGAAGATCTGCGGAGAAAATCTGCGGAGAAAATCTGCTGCGAAGATCTGCTGCGAAGATCTGCTGAGAAAATCTGCTGGGAAGATCTGCTGAGAAAATCTGCTGAGAAAATCTGCTGAGAAACTCTGCTGAGAAGATCTGCTGAGAATGGTTGTGGATCAAGACTTCTTTAAAATTTCTTTACTTTCTTTCTTTTTTTTACGCAGGGTGGGTTTGGTTCACCAAGACGGGATACCACCCTCTCGTCACTTCGTGCTCGTCGGACGTCCAAAACTGTGGTGAAATGCGAAGTTTGCACTTCTTGGTCGCAACCTTCTCGTCACTTCGTGCTCGTCGGACGTCCAAAACTGAGGTGAAATGCGAAGTTTGCACGTCGTCGTCGCAACCCTGTCGTCACTTCGTGCTCGTCGGACGTCCAAAACTGAGGTGAAATGCAAATTTTTGAGATCGTCGTCGCAACCCTCTCGTCACTTCGTGCTCGTCGGACGTCCAAAACTGAGGTGAAATGCGAATCGGCCTGGGTCCTCTCGCAACCCTCTCGTCGTTTCGTGCTCATCGGACGTCCAAAACTGTGGTGGAACGCAAATTTTGAGCTCGCCCGCGCAACCCTCTCGTCACTTCATGCTGGTCTGATGTCCGAAACTGTGGTAAAATGCTGATTTTTGTATGCCGCAGGTTGCCTCGGATGTCGTGCGCTGGATTCATACATACATTTTGGCGGACGCCGCTGTAGTAAAACGTGCATTTTGAAATTTTGAATGGCACGCCGTTGGAGCGAGACGCACATTTTGCTTTTGCTGGATGAACCCTCTCGTAGGATTCGGCGGGTCGATTGCACGAAACTGTGGCGAAATGCAATTTTTTTGTGGAAATTGTCGGAAGCATCGCGCGAAACGTTCGTTTTGGAAGTATTGTTCTATGAAATTTGGAGGAAGCCTCGCACGAAAAGCTAGTTTTGGAAGCTTATTCGGTTATATTTGGAGGAAGCCTCACACGAAACGATCTTTTTGGCAGCTTGTTC